>JAWPHD010012294.1:0-76854 GCA_037043455.1 Cyrtodaria siliqua
TGACACAGTTTTAGTTGTATATAAAATGATCATGTTTAACCTGTTACTTAGTTCTGGCAATGAAAGTTTCGCCAAAATAAACGGCATGACTTACGAGTAGTGTAAAGTTTAAAAACAAAACGTGTTAAATACGCGCATACGCACAGTATATGCTTTCCTACTTCATTGTTGTTTTCATAGATGCAAAGTGCCTGGCCTCAGAAATGGCACACACATCGTGCAAGACGATTCACGTGAAATCACGATAAACCAATTGATTCCGTTGGTTCTAAGTATTCGACCTGTGATGTTTATATGCCCGGAAACGCTACAATATACGACGGCTATAGTGTGCCTGTTAATACTTCGACAGCAAGCTGCGATGAGTGGGTGTATGACAAATCCGAGTTCCATTCCACATTTATAACATATGTAATGTCAAGTATAAATCTCTTTATTTCTATATGCCTACACTTCTCAAAACTGCTAACTACACCGCTCACGTTTTGGGTTATATATATCGATGGGTTGAATGTTTTTCAATAAAATAAAAAGGAAATACCAATTCAATCATTTTTACATCATTTCATTTTATTTTTTTCATGGGCAATGCTAGAACTAAACCACAATAAGCAATTACAAACGACCCATGTAAACACTAAAGTCACACTTTTATGAACAAGAAATGAAAAGTGTGACTTTAGTGTTTACATGGGTCGTTTGTAATTGCTTATTGTGGTTTAGTTCTAGCATTGCCCATGAAAAAAATAAAATGAAATGATGTAAAAATGATTGAATTGGTATTTCCTTTTTATTTTATTGAAAAACATTCAACCCATCGATATATATAACCCAAAACGTAGCGGTGTAGTTAGCAGTTTTGAGAAGTGTATGTTATTCGCAAAATGAAAAAGTCCAATACAAATTAAGTGATGTATATATGAAAAGCTATATATGTTATTTCGAAAAAAAATGTTTAAATCAAATTGATAAACTGTAGTCATGTCCCTGAATTTACGCTATACTTTAGGTCTATAACATCCATTGCCATGTCATGTATAATTACCTTTTACTAGCTTTCATAATCTGAACTCGTACTTTCAGAGAGAAACAACAGGAACAAGTCGATTGGCAGTAAATATTCCATCAACGATACCTTCGAAATGGATGTGAATCCAGGACAAACCTATACAGTCAACTTCTACATAATTACAAAAAAAGAAGCTCTAGATATTTTTTTATTCAACAGATCTTCAAACGTGTTTTATAAAACTTACTTTAACAAACAGATATCTAAAAGCAGCATTGATATGCCGATCTTTGAAACTACTCAAACTCCACTAGCCATCCCACCCCAACCATACACACACGTAATAAAAACAATATGTTACCATTCCAAAATTAATAAAAAAATAACATAGTTTATTAAAATGCGTAGTGGGGTGTGGGGGGCTGGAGGGGGGGGGGGGGCAATAATACCCATCCCCACCCACTCACGCACACAAACTCAGATAATACAAATAATTGGTATAATGGTTCCAAGTTTAAAACAAATAAAAATTAACCTAGTTGGGGGCCAATGTGGACAGAATAAAAAATGATGATTTCTTGTGATAAAATCTGTATCTTACTTCTGAAAATGATATGCTGCACATCCTGTCAATACAAAAACCATTATGACTTTTATTTATATTAACAAAATATGGCTTCTTTCTTAACCTAAATATACAACACTAATTCAATAAAGGTTTGCACTTTAAAATCTTTATTTCTTTTAGCTTGTTGTTTTAACAAGTATCATCAGTCACTGTGTTATTATTTGTTGGCGTGTACTGACTATTTGGCTTTGCCTCGCCAATATTCAAATAACATGCTCAAAGACCTAAACTCGTCTTGCACTCTATATTATGTAAACTGAATGTTAAAAACGGAGAATTTATAATAATAAATATTTAAACAGTGCATTGTTTACGATTATTTTCTAGGTATTTTAGTGATACAATATATCGACAATGACCATACGTATTCGCAAACTAGGTTTTAAAAGGCGAATATAGTATTCACAGAGCAAGTCCAACCAAAACCACGCATGCAAAACAAGGAAAACTGGAGGCGAAGTATGCGACAACACAAACATAACAAGGTCTTGTCGTACCCTTGAAGGTCTCACTACACAGTTAGCTCCCTCGAAAGCCACGGTAGGATAAAACTTGCGCCATAAAAAGTAGTAGTGTGTTGTTCGGTTTTAAATATTTTTAATAATTGCTGACAGGTATATGTATTGCTGTTGTAGGTGAGATGAACACAGTCTGAAATTGGATGTGCAGCTATTAGACGACACTGGCACCAGAATATGACAGTTTTATGGGGGTTGAAGCAGTGTAGGAATTCTGGTACAAACTCTGGAGTAAAAGCCCAAAATAGTGCAAAGGATGCCACGACTCCAATTAAGAAAAAAATAACCTGGTCAACGTACCATATTTTGTACATTTTTTATGGCAAATGACTGTGTTTCATAAATAAGTGACTTTTAGCTTGGAAACTTTAGGTTCGAAATGGCCCAGTAAATTTTATTCATATAGGCCAACATAGTAAAAGTGTACTGTGTTGTGAGACCTTAACGGTTTGTTCTCTTGCTGCTCTGGCTTCTGCCAAGTAAAATCATTGAGTACTAACTTTATGGATTTTTATGCTTTTGTTTTTTTACATTATATATACATGATCATTTAAGTTTTTTACTTAAATTGCCTATTAACGCTGCCTTGATTGTTTGAGATTATAACCTGATAGTATACAATATATACTATGACGACGAGCGGCAATAAGAATGAAAAATTGTAGAATATATTTGTTTTAATTCATTGCATTGGAATTACAGCATCATGTGTGGTTTGTTTGTGTAAAATTAATAGTGAGTTCTATTTGGTGTTGCAACGGCAAAGAACAAAATGGAAAAGCGAAATAAAGATGAAATGTTTTTATTTGAATCTAAATGTCCAAATTTAAGTTCTTTGCTATAACCAAGAAAGCGCTATATTCTCTATTTTATATTAAGCAAAGACTGGAGGAGCTGGACGAAAGAAAACTTCTTTAAAACCGACAATTCGCTATAGCTGAGTTCCGGCTATATGAGTTCCGGCTATATGTACTCTTTTGACTATAAATAATGTTTCAATACACAATTATATAAAAACACACTCTGACTATGTATGAATAATTACAATTTGCATACGGTAATAATATGATGAATGACTATCAAATGTACATATTTTTAAGTTCAAGCTGTACAAAAACAACATGATTGGTGTGAAAACAATAAAAATTGTATGTACAACTCAGTGTGTCAGGTCCCTGCCAAGACTTGAACTCGGATCTCTTTTCTCGAAAGAAAAGCGTACAGAGATCGCCCAGACATCACAAAATGAGTGTACAAAACTAGGCGAAATTAATAAAGATGTGGATAAAAAAAATTCAAACTAAAACAATCACTGAAGGATATTTATACCCCTCCAAACGCATACCCCACGACTACATGTATATGCGCAGTTCCACTTCATACTGATGCTTCTCACAAAGTTTGCGGAAAATCTGTATAGGAAATAGCATACAAAATAATTTTTCTGTGTAAAACATTCAAGAGGCCAGAACTCACCCAAACAAGAGGTCAATGACCTGGAAGCTCTACTGATAGGTTTTTGATAGCTAGATCAACATTCATGTGAAGTTTCATGAACATCTGTCAAGTAGTTTCAGGAGTAGTCGCTACAATTTTTTTACTATATAACTCTATGAAAACAAAGATTGCCGCAGCAGCCATGTTTAATGTCAAATCAAAAAATTCAACAGGGACCAACATCATGTCATGCTGATCATATTAGAAAAAGTCCCATAACAATATCACTTATAGTTTTCAAGAAGCAGTCTCTACGAAAAAAAAATTAAAAGTTTTTTTTTTAGCTTTGGCGGCTATCTTGGATTTCACATCAACATGAATTTTTGGCTAGGATCAACTAGGCATCATGGGTAACATTTCTGTAAAGTTTCATGAAAATCCATGCAGTAGTTTCAGAGTAGTCGCTATAAAATATTTAGGGATGGACAGACAAACGGACAGACTGTTTTTAAAAATCTATTTTTAGCTGTGGCGGCCATATTAAATTTGCAGCTGACCTGAAAGTTTGCTAGGATTGACTAGATAACAAAAGCAACATTCCTGTGAAGTTTCACGAAACTCCGTCAAGCAGTTTCAAACGAGTAATCGCTATATAACTCTATGTAAACAAAGATTGCCGCTGGCGGCCACGACATCATGTCATGCTGATAATTTTAGAAAAAGTCCCATATCAATATATCACTTACAGTTTTTAAGAAGTAGTCTCTACAAACCTTTTTTTAAAACAATTGTTTTTAGCCGTGGCGGCCATGTTGAATTTACGGGCCACCTGAAATTTTGCTAGGATCAATTAGACATCAAGAGCAACATTCCTGTGAAGTTTCCTGAAAATGTGTCAAGCAGTTTCAGAGGAGTAGTCGCTACACGTTTTAACTATATAACTATGTAAACAAAGCTGGCTGAAGGCAGCCATGTTTAATGTAGAATCAAATGATTTTCGACAAGGACCAACATCATGTCATGCATATCATTTTAGCAAAAAGACCCTTATAAATCACATATACTTTTCAAGAAGTAGTCGCTACAAACTTGTTTTTTAAAAATCTGTTTTTAGCTTGGGCGGCTATGTTGGATTTCACATCAACGTACTTTTTGCTAGGATCAACTAGACATTTCTGAATGGAAATCCATGCAGTAGTTTCAGAGGAGAAGTCGATACCAAAAAAGTTTACGGACGGACGACGGACACCGCACCAGTAGATCAGTAGAGTTAACAAGAGGTCAATGACCTTGAAGCTCTACTGATAGGTTTTTGATAGCTAGATCAACAGTCCTGTCAACTTCTTTGGAAATGTGTCAAATAGTTTCAGAGGAGTAGTCGCTATAAGTTGTTTACTATATAACTCTATGTAAACAAATATGGCCGATGGGCCGCTGGCGGCCATGGTACGAACTGTGCACCACTTGTCGCAGATTCGTTTTTATTTTGCTATGAAAGGGATTTCATGTTGAGTCTTTCACCAGATACCCAGGCAAATGTTATTGAAGCCTTTAATGACACCTCTCGGTATCTGGATGCCATATTAAACATTGGCGACCCCTTCTTTCCAACTATGGTTAATCATATTTGTCCTAAAGAACTTCAGAACTAAGCTAATATATCTGATAATAACCCTTCTTTTCTTGATTTAGATCTCTTGATTGAAAATGGTGAAATAATTAGCAAAATCTATTACAAGAGAGATGATTTTAATTTTGACATTGTTAATTATCCCCACTTGGACGAGCAACTTCTTATGGGGTGTGTGTGTCTCAACTTAATTCGTTTTTAAAAGAGCTTGTACTCGAGTTGAGGACTTTAATATTCGTAATCTTTGTATAACTAAAAAGCTACTCAATCAGGGTTACCGTTACCATAAACTTCGTAAAACCTTTGCAACATTTTATTATCGTAACCCTGATCTTCTTTCTAAATATTCGGCGAGCTGCAGTTACCAACTGTGGCGCAAGCTCGTGAATAATTTCGTCTTCAGGTACTCCGGAGAGATCCGGGCACCTGCTGACGCCTTTGGAGATATTCATAGAGGTGTGAGCGTAACATTTGACTTTGGTGTTTACAATTTGTTTAATTGCTAATAAATTGTCAGGGTGAGATTTCTTTTCAGTTTCAATAAGTAAAGTTTTGTTTTTTAATTTTTGATTTGTTTGACATGTCCAGCGATGGATTGAATAGTTTTCTAGATGACAAAAGGTGACATATCTGTAACAGGCCTTACCCCGTCTTCCGATTCGATGATGAGAAAACGAGGAAAGGACTGGTTGATCACTGGTTCCTCAGTATCAGATTCATGTTCTGTTTGTTGCGTTTGTTTGTAGATTGTGCGTTTTGTGATGCCATGATGGGCGTTAAGAATTCATCTTCCACGCTTCTCACCCACCTCGGAGTCCAACAAGGGGACATTTTGCTGTGGATATCCAACAGTTAAAATGCCAAGAATACGTAGAAGGTATACTCATATAAAGCTAACGCATCAGACCCCCCATACCACCCAGCGGACATAACCCCTTAACTAAAAAGTCAAAGAGCCGCACTTATGTTCCGCTTAAAAAGTGGCACGAGTATAGCCATATAGCGTTTTGAAAAACATGATTAGCCCGTGCGCCACCGCCATAAAAGACCCTATCAATATAATGTTTAAAGTAGAACAATATAAAAAGTAAGTAAGATACAGTGAACTGGTACTGTCTGAATAATAAGGTCGGATCTCTTATAGCTGGCGTGACAAACCGATTGATCAGATCGGGCCAAATCGGACCGCCCGTCTAGTTGAAGTCCGGACCAAAGTGGTGTGTTGCAACGTGGAGATAACTACCAGATCTCCACGCCAACCAACCACCAGGACTCCCTTCTCCAACGACACGGATCGCCACCCACGGTCAACAGGTGGGTTACATTTCGGGGGGCGGGGTCCTACCCCTCTGCTAAGTAACGAGCAGTCGGTTGATTCTTATCACCCCACCACCGACTGGGGGGAATGGGTTCAACCCTCTCTGATATTCATGAACAGGAGATGGGTGTTCCACAGGGCAGCATACTATCTGTCACACTTTTTAATATAAAGATTAACAGTATAGTAAAATGCATCAATCCAGGTGTGGATTGTTCGCTATATGTTGACGACTTTGTTATATGTTAACAATGTGCAAAAAACATGAATACTATCGAGAGACAATTACAAATCTAAATCTAAAACTAATTGTATGCACTTTTGTCAACTTCGTAAACATCATGAAGACCCTCATCTAACACTGGATGGGTCACCAATACCAGTAGTGGATGACACAAAATTCCTTGGTCTCATTTTCGACCGTAAATTAACGTTTATACCACACCTTAAATACTTGAAGGCCAAATGCCTTAAAGCTCTTAACTTACTTAAAGTTGTTGCAAACACTAATTGGGGAGCAGATCGAAAAGTCCTCTTGCGACTTTACAGATCTCTTATCAGATCCAAGCTGGACTACGGCTCAATAGTATATGGATCGACTCGCAAGTTTGACTTGCAGATGCTCGACCCTATACATAATCAAGGATTACGACTCGCCTTAGGTGCCTTTCGTACATCACCAGCCGAAAGTCTATATGCTGAAGCCAATGAACCATCACTGTCTCATAGACGAGACAAATTAGCTCTTCAATTCGCCATTAAATTAAAGTCTAACCCTTCAAACCCAACTTTCGATAATGTTTTTAATCCTAGTTGTGAACCTCTTTTTGATCGAAAACCGAAGGCCATTCGACCATTTGGTCTTCGTATTAAACCAAAATTAAGAGACACTGAAATTGACCTAAATTTGATTGCCAAGTACAAAGTACCACAAATTCCACCTTGAACTTTGGAAACTGAAAGTGCCAGAAATTGTCAAAGACAAAAGTTCCCCTGAAGACATTCACACTGCCCAACAAGAGGATACAACACTGGATAAGATTAGACGGTTGGTATAGAGGTTTAATGGAACGCTGAAACAAATGTTGAAGAGGATGTGTCATGAGAGACCAAAAGATTGGGACATGTTTTTGAACGCGGCTTTGTTCGCATTTCGTGAGGTACCACAGGAGAGTTTGTGCTTTTCGCCCTTTGAGCTAGTTTATGGATGGCCAGTCAGAGGACCCATGGCTATTTTGAAAGAGCTATGGGCTAATGAGATCGAGGATCGAGGACTCCCAGGTAAAATCGACATACCAATATGTTATTGATTTAAGAGAGAAGTTAGAAAACACGTGTAGGTTAGCGAGAGAAAACCTTGAGAAAGCGTCCACGAGACACCGGGTAAAATATAACAAGAAGGCAAGATATCGAAACATGAAGGTAGGTGACAAGGTATTGGTGCTTCTACCAACAGATACAAATAAACTGTTAATGCACTGGAAAGGTCCAATTCCTACTGTGGAAAAGTTAGGAAGAGTGGATAACAGAATCCTCATGAAATGTAAAATCAAATCATTGCATGCGAATCTATTGAAACGATACATTGAGAGACCAGGGGAAGAACAGGTAGCGGTAGCAGTTGTAGACTTAGAGGCGGAGGAAGAAGATGCTCAAGGTGAACTTTTTGGACCACCGACAACTCAGAGGAAGGAGGGACCAGAGGAAGTAGATGTTAACACAGATTTAACCTTGGAACAAACCCAAGAGGTAAAGGCTCTTTTACATCAGTTCTCAGATGTTCTGTCCGATGTTCCAGGGCTTACCAATATATTGGACATAAGATAAACACGGTTACTGAAACTCCTGTAAGAGTAAAACCTTATCCATTGCCGTATGCCATGATATATATTGTAAACGAGGAAGTGACTAATATGCTAAATCAAGAGTTAATACAGCCGTCAAATAGTCCATATTGCTCCCCTACGGTTCTGATAAAGAAATAGGATGGTAGTACCCGATTTTGTATTGACCTGAGATCGGTTAACAGTATCACAGTCTTTAATGCCGAACCTATGCCTAACGCAGAGCAGTTAGCAAGTCATAAGTACTATTCAAGGTTAGACTTATCAAAAGGATACTGGCAGGTGCCATTAGAAGAGTCGTCTAAATGTTAAACCGCTTTTCAGACACGGGCAGTATTAAAAGGTATGCAGAACATTGATAACTTTGTAGATGATATCATTATCTTTACTATGACCTTCGAACACCATATGCAAGTATTGCATGAGTTATTAGTTCGGTTAAGACAAGCAAAACTGACAGCTAAGCCGACCATCGCATACCGATCGATTGAGTGTTTAGGACACTATGTTGGCGATGAGAGATTGAAACCCCATCCAGACAAGGTAAGAGTGATCATGGAGGCGGAAAGACCACACACGAAAAAACAGGTAAGATCGTTCTTAGGACTGATTGGCTTTTATCGTAAGTTTGTGCCTAATTTTTCACAGATCGCGTTACCTCTAACGGATCTTACGAAGAAAGGAGAACCACATATTAAGGTGAAATGGAATCCAGCACACGAGAATGCTTTTGTGTCTTTGAAAAAAACACTAACGGTAAGCCCCATTTTGAAATTACCAAATATGTCGGAACCATTTGTGTTACAGACAGATGCGTCAGAGCGAGGAATTGACGCAGCATTGTTCCAAGAGGAAATGTGTAATAAGTTATGCAAGTAGGAAACTGAAAAAGAGTGAGGTAAATTATGCTACCATTGAAAAAGAGTGTTTGGCGATTGTATGGGCGGTGCAGAAGTTCTATAGGTTCTTGTACGGCCAGGAATTTCTGCTGGAAACCGATCACCAACCCTTGATACATCTTAACAAGAGCAAGGTTGCTAATGCCAGACTGATGCGATGGGCTTTAACTCTTCAGCCGTTCAGGTTTAGAATAGTTGCAATAAAAGGCAGTGACAATGTGGGGGCAGACTACTTAAGTCGACTTTAAAATATG
This sequence comes from Cyrtodaria siliqua, assembly GCA_037043455.1. Classification (NCBI taxonomy): domain Eukaryota; kingdom Metazoa; phylum Mollusca; class Bivalvia; order Adapedonta; family Hiatellidae; genus Cyrtodaria; species Cyrtodaria siliqua. Next base: position 9,538 of record JAWPHD010012294.1, read on the forward strand.
ACACTTTTAATGTGGATAACAAAGTACTACGTACTTCTTTCAGAGGGGACGTATTGTCACATTACAAGTTGATGTTTTATATGTCCGATGACGATCTCTGGTATTAACTGAGGGCAAGTAAACATGACTGTCAATTGACATCTTAATTTTACGTTTAATCTTGGTTTTAAACGATGATATTTCTTATATGTTTTTTAATCTGGGAAAACAGGCAAAGTCCCTTTAATATGGTAGTGCATATGGTAGTGCATAACTACCTGTAAATTATCCAAGTATACATGTACATTTACTCACTCACTGTCCAGTGTAATTGCTATAGTCCATAGTGTTACGGTATATGGTTTTGGATGAGTGTGTTGAGAGTAAATCCGTACTGTGGTCAGTGGTTAGCGGACTGTCAGAGAGTGAACACCTGTTTGATAAAGAGCTTCAATTTATCAAGAAATAGATTGATAAACTAAGTTATTTTAAATTATTTGCAATACTTTGCTGATACATAGGCGACAGGATTATGGACTTTTTGGGTAAGTTGTATTTACTTATTTGTAATTCTTAAACTTGCAAACGGCCTAAGAGATGACTTGTCGACTAGATTAGTAAGATGTATGATTTTAATGTACGTTATACTATGTTGCAATATAGTAACAAAGGGTTACATAATAACTAATAATATCAGTATCATAACTTTATATCGCGATTATGTTAGAAGGCAGGGATATATTAGCGTCTATGGATTATGTGGCATTTGACATAATTAGAGTTGGCTCCCATGAGCGGTGTATTTCATTACAAGTTACACAGACTTTAAGTAAATGAAAGTTGGCTCACATGAGCGGTGGTACAATTATTGTTCACACATTGATTGTTAAGGTAATACACTGTGTTGGCTCATTTGAGCGGTGTTGCAATTAATAGTCACACTATTGAATTGTGGAAAGAACATGTTTCTATAAAATGATATGATTTTGTCAGGTCGAGGCTAGAGACCTAAAGGCAACCAAGAGCGGTGGTGGAGTGGAGACGTGGCACCCAGCTTGGTTATCGCCCGTCTTGGAGTACATCGACGCTATGTCAAGAGCGACGCTATGTTGAGGGAACTTTGGTCGTGAGCGACGAGAAACGCTGCTTTGTGCGTGCTTGCAGAACGGCGGACTTCGGTTGATGGGAACATCAGGGGTAGTTAATTGACGCGACGTGGACAGGCTCGACGAGCGATCAAATAGGAGATAAGTGATAACCACCATATGTAGATCTGTGTGGAGATAAGTGATAAATGATATATAGATATGGGCGGATAGTGATGCGTTATATGTATATATAAATATTATATCAGGGATATGTGAACCTGATTTCAGTGTTGGACACAGTGCGCAACCATTATACGAGGACTCCGATAAACCGGTGACTGAACTATTAGGATAGTGTAATTGTTGTCTTGATTATAGATTAACTTGTGAATATTGATGAATTTTAAATGCATTTTAATAAAGTATTATACCTACTGTAATTAAATATTGTAAAGTGTACACATCTCAGTTGTCAATCTCACCCGGCTCGACCCATTCTGCGACAAGTAATAAAGGCAGAATTAAAAGCTTGCCTAATGTGCAAGCGAAACCCCTCAAATTCGTGATCGTGACAGTATGTGTTGTGTACGCAAAATGTAGGGTAAACAAATAAAGAAACTACTCACAAACATTCTTTAGAAGGTACCACGAAACTGTGAATCAGAAATACCACCACACTGAAATACTTACCAGGTAAATATCTTCTGTCACTACTGCTGTCTCTCAACATGTCACGCAGGAAACACAACAAGGCAGAATACTTTAACACTGGAAATACAAACCGCAAAACCATGTAAAGAGCACAAGAAATAAATGAAGCATATATAGTATGGCAACGATATGTTTTGTTACATGTAAATATGAAATATTGTAATTGCTGGAATATTATGAAACATCAAACACTGCTGAATAGCGCATAGGACCTAATGTATGCCTGTTGCAACAGTATGTTCTTTCAACCACTGATCAAAGAAATGACCCTATAATGTTTCAGACTGTGAGTTAATACATCTGGATGCTATATGAACCTCGAAATGTGTTCATAGGACATGGATGCCCCACCTGGCTACAATCAGCGAGGATCATTGACGTGGAATCAATAGCAGGCCTTTCTTACCTAAAATAGCAGAGGGCTGTAAAAGGCCTCTTCACAATAGAAGATTTGACAAGTTTTTTCCCAATTGTCATTCCAAATTGTGGAATATTAACCTGACAAATCTCTTTCATTTGCTGCTGCCGTCCGTCAACATCTGTCGCAGGATACACAAGGCAGAATACCTTTACACTGGACAGACAAACCGCAACACCATGTAAAGAATAGCACAAGACATAAAGCAAGGAAATGACTTCGCAAAGTCAATGGTTTATAAATGCACAATTATGAAACGCCAAGCTTTGCAAAATAGTGCACAGTACCAAATGCTTGCCTGATGTCAAAGTATCTGGCCTATAAACCACTGAACACAAAAATGCAATATTTGATTATATTTTGACAGAAACCTCAAAGGGAGATGAGATGGAGGATGAAGGTTTCCCATTCGACATTTCTCGACCACGGAGCAATGCATGTGTAAAACCGTCAATGTGAATGGCCATATAAAGCCATGAAGACCTTTATCTACAAACACAAATGCAACACAGTTCAACTTCAGGCACCCACCAAACCGCCAACGTAGTACTAACCTGGCAAATGCCTTTCTTAACTGCTAAACAATCTAACCAAACTTCGGAAAACCAAGCAACTTGCAATGCTGCAGCAAAGCGAAGTACCGTAACACTGAAATAGAAAGCATTCAAACTGTGAAGATATTATAACAGTAAACTCTTAGTATACATATTAAACATCAAGTTGTTTATTTCATCAATCTACACCTACTATAAAACCAAGAGGCCCAAGAGGACCTGAGGACGATCTAGTGGCTAAAGATAAAGTTTTCTTGGAAGGGGCCATACATCTTTCACAAAATTATTCAACCAGAACATGGCTATGATATATACAACTAGGCTTAATTCAGAAGAACTAGTCTGTACTAACGCGTTTTTTTACTTATATAAGTGGTACCGATAAACGGACCTGTTCCCAATCGAAATAATATACCATTTTTCCACAATTTAAAAACAAATTTCTTATTTCAAAAAAACAATTCCCAATTTCGAGCACGATATCGGAAATGAAAAAAAACAATCCTCTTCCGATATTTTTTACAAACCGGATGATAACATAGACTATTTAATTGCGCATGTGTGTGCCTATAGGGATCTGCGTATTGACAATTGCCTCGATATTCAAGATGACGTTGCGTGTAAACCTTCGCCTCTCACCGCTGCCAATTCGAATCCCTCTGGGAGCTCGACTTGTAAGTGAAGAAGTGTCGATTCTTACGGATGGCGGGAGGTGTACAGTACTGGTTTTAACCAGGAAAAGTGGGTGGTCTGCCTCCACCACAAAACAAATAGACAGTCATATATAACCTTACACGAATACAAAATGTAACGTTCTTTACAAAATGCAACTAAACCCCTCGAAAAAAGAGAAAAACAAAAAATCAAAAGAATACGACCGAGAAAAACGTATAGAAGAAAGTGCGAGATCGGCTCGAATTTCGCGACAGAAAAATGTTTTCATACTGCGTCGAGTTCGCTACCGACAAAAAAGACAAGAAACCGTCGTTTGTTCAGGGAAGTAATAATTTTAAATTAGAATCGGCTGTTTTACATGAAAAAGGCGAACCACAACAGAAAACTTCCCTTAATTCTGCGAAGCAAACAGGTCCAAGTAAAAGAATTGCTTTAAAAATCTTCAGACAATGAACAAACATGCCGACGCATCCTCATCAACAGCTCTAGGACCAAACTCGACCCAGATTATTTTTTAATAATTTTAAATTGTTATAATTAGAGTGTTATTATATTAAATTATTTGTATTGACGTTACTGACTTTTGACCTGGGCTAGTGATTTTTAGTTAATCGCAACAGGCTGAGCCAAACAACGTTGTCATCTCTAATGAGGATCACAAAGTCACTGATGAACAGCAATACCTTATTGTAGGGTCGATGTTTTTAAAATGAACTGCATTGAATTGAATGTTGTTTAACGGCTCATCAGCACAGTATAGGTTGTTTAGAGCCGCCCCAGAGTTAGTTTGTAATTGAGTGTTTATCTTTTATTTATTAAAGTAAAAGATAACAGAACACTTGCTTGCATAGTCCTTGTTTACTTAAAATAATTGGTTTGTAATAGTTTCCAATTTGGTTGAGTTCACGCCTCGATTTTTTCCAATTTGGGGGATTTCATGATGCGATATTTCCCAATCTGATCGGACCCGAATCCATTCCCAAAATAGTGAAAACAATCGCTAACAAAGTTAATCTATTAAAACCTTTAATTGGTCATAACTGGAACACGACAATGAAATGTTCAACTAGGCTTGGTACTAATCATACCTGCCAAGATTCGTTGAAATCCGACCATTGGATCAACCAGACCCCGTGCAATGACAGGTGCAACTAGGCTTGGTATTGATCATCCCCGCCAAGATTCTTTGAAATCCGGCAAGGAGTTCATAAGAGACTAATAACAATTTCAGACTGTACACCGTTCTCGGTTAAAAACTAATATCCCAAATAAACTACAACAAAACTCTAAACAAACGCTCTTACATAATCAACAAATAATTAATCGTCAACTGAATGTCAAATTTATGACAGTTTTAAATACATTTACATGAATAAGATATAATACAGAATTAAGATTTCACAGCAATGCGCATATCATATGACCTAACAGTGTGTAAACATTTGAATGACATCACTGCGCAAAACACTTTCTGGGTGCCGTTCTGGCAATGCATAGTATGTACATTTAAACCAATGTATTTTTAAAATGTTTTTCGGAATAAACATTTTTGCGTGACATGGATAAGAAATGATCATTCTTCACTTTAGATATGTTGTACATTTATAAAAAATAAAGTGTATTAGTTACGCTGATGAGGTTATTGTCGTACCGGGTACTACAGAAAGGCACCGGGTTACATTTATGTATACAGAAATGTACCCGAAAATCATCGAACTCCAGAAAGGCCCCGAGAAATATACATAAATGTGCCCGAGACAAAATACAATGTCGTAAAATTCGGCCGTAACACGTTCTGTTACTTCACGGAAACGAAACTTTCATTGTTCACAAAGTTTAACCGATTCACTTTTTAAAAGCCACTTCGCAGTTGCCTCCGCCTTTAAGGAATGCAGTTGGTCTATATATCTGACCAACTGTTCTTGAATGACGAGCTGCATATTTGTTTACTTTTTTGCGCAGGGTTTGATGATTTACAACTTCCGGTTTTACGACAAAAAGTTCTGTATTGTATTACTAACTATGGCAGCCTATATATGTTTTGAAGAACAATAGAGCAATAGTTGATAAATGATAAATAATATTGTTTAAGGAGTTGTTTATCAAGTTCTAAATTGTTTCAATTCCGCCAATGAGATCTTGTTTGTCCGGGTACGTTTCTGTATATTTGGGGGCCGTTCTGGAATTCAAAGATTTTCGGGTACGTTTCTGTATACATAAATTTACCCCGGGTACCTTTCTGTAGTACCCGATACGACAATGACCCCATCAGCATTAGTTACGTCGCAGGACGATGAATATGAGAAGTGGACTCACTGTTGACGACGTGTATTTCATGCACTATCAAACAGATTGATTCTGCATGCAGAAAAACACATTTAAACAACAGCGGTACGCCATAGCGTTACACTGATTAAAAGCAGTTCTAAACCAGACAAAATTGTCTTTTCACATCTAGGAATCATGTCATTTTTTATGTAAAAGGTGTCCAACTTGTCGACCTTTTGCACTATATGGACGCCACGTTCTGTATATTGTTTCTCAAAATAAAGTGTCTCCATGGCCGAATGGTTAACGACGGTGCGTTGTAAACCTTCGCCTCTCACCGCTGCGGGTTCAAATCCCACTGGGAGCTCGACTTGTAAGTGAAGAAGTGTCGATTCTTACGGATGGCGGGAGGTGTACAGTACTTGTTCCACCCAGGAAAAGTGCGTGGTCTTCTTCCACCACAAAAAAAATCATATATAACCTTTCATGTGTTGAAAATGGCAATAGGCATAGGCACACAAACTACACCTTAAAACACAGTAAAATGATAAAGTTTTGCATATTACTTACATGTGTTTACTACGACGAATCAACGCGTCCAACTGAAAATATGGCGGGAAAAGGACGCCCTCCAGGGACCAGGTTTTCTTGCTATTATTTAACTTCAGCTACCAAATACAAAACAAAACAAAAAATACAAAAATACAAAAAGAAATGGAAAAGAAAAACAGAAAAGTCACTGTAAGTTTGTAAACACACTGCCTTCCCATATTTAACCATGCAGATTGAATAACAAATCAAGTTTTGTCAACAAGCGCAGTAAAACAGGTCACGCTGTGCAAACACAAACTATAACCATTCATCAACTGCAAATGTCTGCTAGCCTTCAACAGAAGACAGTGTAAATTGTATGCACATTAAAACACATTTTCTACTTACGATTATTTGTATATGCCAAACTCCAAAATGTCAACGTCTCTATCTCTTTGAACATGTGAAAAAAATGGCCGAATCAGCACCAAAGAAAAACAAAGAAGCTATGATGTCACGCTCTTCCAGTAAGACATTACTTTCATGAAACACCTCCAAATTATTTGTACAGCGAGTTATTTTGAGCAGCGAGTTCTAAATCACCTTTACACACAATATAACAAACTCATAGACTTATACAAAACTTCCTTGGAATTTTATAAGAACAAAACGTATTTCACATCGATTCAAAAACGTATACAGAAAATGGAATTCACAATTAACTATGTCCATACACGAGGGGTACAGCAAATTTACGCCTCACTGAGCACTATATACGGTATATGGAATCGCCAATGCGGTCAAACATAATCCAAGTAATAGAGCGTTCTAATGATTTCCATACAGTAATAGTTAACTTAATTTACATATTCATGAATAATAACGCTCTATGAAAATCGAACAATGTAGCTTTCACAGAACACAATAAACCCCAAAACACGCAAAAAGACAAACAAGAATGGCAATAGTAATGATAAAGGCATATGACGTCACAAACACAAAAAGGGTTGACAGTAGGGCTACCGCCTTGAAACGGTCAGTGGCAAAATGCCCGCTGGGGGTATAAACCAGGTTCTAGGGTGCACCAAACCTCAAACTTTCCCTACTGTCATCCCAATTAAACGGGATAGTGTAAATAAAGAAATCCTCGCCATGAACTATTCTCTAACCAACAAGGCAGCATTATTAGGCAATATAAGTAAAACACAAAGATGCTCGTGTATATATAAATACAAACAAAAAACAAAATCCTAGAAAGCCTCAAAGAAGGTACTCGGTGACTTGGCAGAAGCCAGAGAAACAAGAGAATAAACCATGGAGGGCACGACAAAACAAGACCGCAGACAAACATCAGACGTCACCGTCCTTTTGGGCTTTAGGCAGACGTCATCATAGGGTCCACAGCCTGTCCGGTCATCGTACAATAAAAGAGTAAAGCATAGTGGCGAACTGTAAATGGGTCCACCACCAAGCATGCAGTACGTTGCAAAATGATAGGGTCATAATCTCTTTTGATAAAACTTTAAATAAGTTTAGCAAAAATAGTATGAAAGTGATCATGACCAAGAATCTTACGAAGTTTGTAAATCACATCACAATAGAAGTCAGGTTGTGAAGGTCCTTGTCGCAGAAGAGTTCTGAAATTACTTTTATATTTGGAAAGAAGATCAGGATTACGATAACAAGATTTTGCAAAGGTTTTGCGAAGTTTATGGTTACGGTAGCCCTGATGGAGTAGCTTTATAGTCAAACAAAGATTACAAATATTAAAGTCCTCAACTCGAGTACAAGCTCTAAAAAAACGAATAGGTTGAGAGACATAGACCCCATAAGAAGTTGCTTGGGGAACATCCCCATCTAAATGGGGAAATCAACAATATCAAAATTAAAATCATCTCTCTTGTCATAGATTTTGCTAATTATTTCACCATTTTCAATCGAGAGATCTAAATCAAGAAAAGAAGCGTTAATATCAGAAATATTAGCTTTGTTAATTTGAAGTTCCTTAGGATATTTATTATTAACCATAGTAGAAAAGAAAGGGTTGTCAATGTTCAATATGTCATCCAGATACCGAGAGGTGTCATGAAAGCCTTCAATAACATCTGCCTGGGTATTGGTGAAAGACCCAACATGAAATCTCTTTTATAGCAATATAAAAACAAATCGGCGACAAGGGGTGCACAGTTCGTTCCCATAGGGATACCAACAATTTGTCTTTAAACGGTAGTTCCATAGCTGACGAAAATATTATCCAATTGAAAAATAAGTGATTCACAAGCTTCATGGCAAGTCCACATAGTGTCATTGTCCAAACTGCCGTTAATAAAAAAACGCTTTAATATTGTTACAGGCCAAAAATGTAGTATTTTCCCTAGCAAAAGTTTTTTGAATGAGAGCAATAAGCTTGTCTTTGATAAGGTTGTGAGTTAAAGTTGTATATTGTGTTGAAAAATCATAACCACTTATGATGAATCTTGACGTTTATTGCAAATTGTATCAAGAACGTCGCCTGAATGTTTTATAGAGCAAAATAAATTAATCCCAGAATTTTCATAAGCTTTCGCGCAATATTGTTTAACGTGATCTTTAACGGCAGTAAGACAAGATGTTCAAAGTTTGGAGATATTTGTAGAAGTCCAAGAACTAGAATTGGAAATAAAACGGGCATTATATGGTTGTTTGTGTAATTTGGGAATCCAGTACATCGTTGGAAGTCTGCTTTGCTTTTCGTCTACTCCAGCCTTGAAAATCTTGCACTGAGTGATATGCGTCGAAATAACATCATCTTCAGTAGATTGCGCAAACAATAATTATATTATTCGCTGCTTTATCAGCAGGAACTAAAACCAACTTATTATGAAATTCCTGGATTCCCGATTTTAAATTGCGAAATGAAAACCCAGGTCTATGGGGAAGTAGGGAGGGGTTAGACGTATATAAGTTAATACGGGTATCTATGATATTAAAAACAGTCTTTTTCAAAGTAGAAAGGGAGTTAGGGTCATCATGTTCTCTACGACACCATTTAATACTAAAATATTCAATGGACTGGGCGATCTGACCACGACACGCATTAAAATCAATCACAGAAGGTAATCTATACTTCGGACCTTTAAAAAACAAATGGCGAATGCGTTTGTCTATAATATTAAAATTACCAGTAATGACCTGACCGGCCGGAGCATAGCAAAATTTAGTTGTTCTACACTCGCATTCCTTAGGAGTGTTATTTACTATATCAAGGTCAGACACGATTAAAATCATACTTCTAATTGTGTTATTTTTCGTACATATATCAAATTATAGGATTTTCGGAATTTTTGAAATATTTAGGTATAAAATCAACAACACTATTATCTCGAAAAATACTTGGTATATCAATAACATTAATGCCCTTATTAAGATAAAGAGTTTTTAGAAAATGTCGGACGTGATCATACTCCTTGTCAATATGGGGTCGCAGAACATGCTGCGTATAGCTTTGAATTATGGAAGCAGTGTTATACAAAGGATCTGTTTGAATGAAAATTATGTCTGCTTCCTCGTCAATCAGCTTAAGTGAAGAAATGGATAAAGAGGTGAGACAAGAAAGCATCGAGTGCTTTCCAGACTGTTTAAAAATAATATGTAAATCAGCGACTGACTTCAGTGATTTCCGTTTGATGTTACCATTATGCTACAACCATGAGACCTAGATTTACGCTTTCGAATGGAAAATATAGCAAAAATGTCAATATAAGGCTCTTTTGAAATATTTCCTTGTTGATAAATATTATCACTGAGGTTTCGTGCACCCTAGAACCTGGTTTAAACCCCAGCGGTCTTTTTTGTCAATGACAGTTTCAAGGCGGTAGCCTTATTGTCAACCATTGTGTGTTTGTGATGTCTTATCTTACCTTTTATTCATCTGTATATATAGTTGTTCTTTGTTTCTTTATGTGTTTGTGGTTGACTGTCGTCCTTAAAGGGAATATAGCGACACAGCTAAACAATCTTTATTATTGGGAGTTCTGACAAACTTGGAAAACGGTGAAAGCGTTATCAAAATCTGATGATAAATAAAGAAGATAAGATCATGTGAAGGTTCTGTTGAAACGGATATGATAGCTACCATTTTTAGAGATATGACATCAAAGTTCTAAATGACCATATATAGAATATTGATAAATATGAAAAGTAACTGTATGAAGAATATGCATAACTAATGGCAATACTGCTTTATATGACCAGTTAAGGAGTTTGCATTCATTTGCAGTGATTTGCTTGGCTTTAAATGATACTTATCGATATTCCATATATGGTCATATTGAACTATGACGTCATAGTTTTCAAAATGGCGGCTCCCATATCTATTTTAGAACACACTTCAAATGGTCAAATCTTTTTTGTTTATCGTCCGATTTTGATAATTCTCTCACCTTTATTTCAATATTTCAGAACTCTCAATATAATAGCTTGTTTGGCTGTGTCACTACATTTCATTTAATGACGTCATCGTTCCAAGATGGCCGTCTCGATTTATGCTGTTTACAAATGTTCAATAGGTCATATCTCCTTTATTTTTCATGGGATTTTGATAATTCTTTCAGCTTTAATCAAGTTTTTCAGAGCCCTTTTTATATAAATCGTGTTTGAAAATAGTGCATCATCCCCTGTAATTATTCAATTATATATAGAGGTATGTATCTAAGAATGAGCACAAAAGGACAAAACGTGCTTGTGTAACAGAAAGAAACACATACGGTACGTTGGAGTTACTAAAAAACAAACATATACATGTATGTATAATAATGAATTTTATCTGACACGATAGTGGGTAACTGTGTGGGAGCTCGGCGGAGACATCACGAAAACGCCGAGACCAGGAAACATATTTCATTTTAGTAAATTCAATAAGAGTTGTTAAACAGCTTCCAGTTTCCAAGGTTTCTAAAAGTATATGGAATTAAAAACGTATGAGTGTCAATGTAGTAAAGCTATTCTATTAACAAACAATACCGAGGAATTTCCAAACAGTATTATATATAATAAATCTGTACGAAAAGTGATTAAAATATATGAAAGATTTCAGTACGAGGGTTCTTATACAATGGGCACCTATATATACATTGTTTGCTGGTTTATATGTTTGCACATCGAAAAAAAGTGTTGGAGATGTTTTTGATGAAACTTTGATGGTAAAGAGAGCTGCGCAAGGTGAGGAAACGAGTGCAAAGATGTTGCCGTTTATTCTTTATTTACACTGTAACGTTTTACTGGGGTGACATTCATCGGGTAAAAGTGAGGTTTGGTGCACCCTAGAACCTGGTTTCAACCACCAGCGGCCATTTTTGCCACTGACCGTTCCAAGGCGGTAGCCCCGCTATTGTAAACCATTTTATGTCTGTGATGTCATATACCTTGCCTTTTATTCATCTTTTCAAATGAAAATTGTTACCATTGACAGTTTCAAGGCGGTAGACCCACTATCAGGGTGGAGGATCACGTGGTTTCAAAATGGCGCAACAGACGGAAAAACATCCCGCTTCGAAGTAAGATTTACTTTATATTTGCTTTATTACTTCACGCATTTGCATGTAATATAGCGCAAAGTATTCGGAATGTTCTGCACTTTATTTCAGAACTTTGATTGTAAATGAAAGTTCTATATATTTTTGTTTAATCCACCCCCATGATTTTCATCTTAAAATGTACTCATTTGCATCAGTTCTAGTCCCGCAACTTTGCTTTATAAACAAAAAAGTCATATCTACCACAATTTAAAAGTAACATGTGCTACAGTGAAAAAAAATGGAATTTCGAAAATGATCTGGAACACTGGAGGCGTGAAAAGAGATCTCGTGCACTTGTACATTTGTAATTTATTTGTGCGCTCATAATACCTGACAGTTCATACTGTGTATGCGATTTACTGGTACATTTCTGGTCATTTTAGGTGCCAATGGCAGTTTCTGTCTGACGTACAAACAACATAGGGTAACATTATGGGTAAGATTTTTCTCAATACTTTACTATTTCAACTATATATTAAGTATGATTTTATGTCGTAAATAAATTGCTTCCACGACGTATATGACTTACATATCACGAGAACGCAGCCCGAGTGAGCGGCTGAATATATAACGGTGAAAGTAATGCGACGTACTTTGTTTTACATCATGTTTATATTTGTTTACGTTTTGATGGCTTTGTCGGCCACTTGAAACATGACGAAATGATCAGAGCCAATCGAAGAACAGGTGTGTATTGACCACATTAACGGGTGTGTATAGACCACACCGTACAAAGGCAGTGTCGATGTCCGTCCGCTAACATCTATAACAGTTTCGCAATTTCCGGTTGTACGGTAACTGCATGATATTTTTACGAATCTTTCATGGGTATCCGATGAAGTTCCGGAATTCCAACACGAAGTATAATTTGTTTTTATCGGGATTCCAACACGAGGTATAATTGATTTTATTGGAATCAAGGTTCAGCCGAGGTTCCGATTAAAACAGCGATACAGAGGGTTGGAATTCTCTGAACCGGATACCCATGATTGATTAGTTTTCTTGCAAATCATTGACATTGCGTGCGTTGACGTCTCCAGTTACTAGCGTTTGCCATGTTCATTTCCAGAGTGACGTCATTCAACTGTTGACGTTATTAACGCCATTATGGATAATTATAGTCCCTACGGAATCCTGGTAGTGTCATCAACCTTTCGACCTGATGTTCGCACAAAAAGTCGACTTTAGTACTTTTTGCTTTCAAGATTTCACACGACAAATAGAAAACTTGAAGTTTAAGCTCGATAATTATCAAACTCATCTGATAATAATTATCACGTTAATTTCACTATTCGGACTACAATTTACACAAAAAGTCAACATTTTAATTTTAGTTTTCGAAGTTTCGCGTGGTAGTGCGAAACATAAAGTGTTATAAAGTTCACCGGCTAAATAATGTCACGGTGAAAAGGTAACAATTACACTTTCACCGATATCGATTTCCAAGATGGCGTTTTTTTTCTTAAAGTATTTTTGACCATGCGCATTTAGTTCGTCGAAATAATGGTGAAGTTTCCCTCTTTGATTATTTTTAAATGTATCGTCTTTCTGCCTTTCTGTCTCATCCAGGGGCCTAGCTATGTTAAATTGAATGTGCAGGCCCGGTCATCGTTTGAGCACCGAATGTGAACGTATGTTTGGTGAATGGCTTGCATGAACGACGACTATTGTGTTTATCGATAATTAAAAGTGTGCATGAATACCATAATATGATGTTTTCTGGCTATAGTAAAGATTGTGTTAGCCAAATTTATTGAAAAATGGAACCTTTAAGCAAATGATTTTAATACATACATTTTGTTTCAGTGTCATGCACAACAACTAATATGTTTTCTGAAATTACATACCTATTAAACGTACCAATAACACCAAAACTAAGACTTATTTATCAAGTTCATTCACCTGATTTGTAGTAAATATGAATTACTTTTACTTATGGCATACTTACTATAGGATATCAGTAGTACCGGCGGCGGTTTGGCGCCACGTCTGCGCATGCCTCTGGCGCCATTTTGTTGCCTAACAATAGAACGTGTTAGGTAAAGTATGCGCGGCCTCATTTGCATATGAATGAATGTAGAGGGGATTAGTGGCAGGATGTTCGAACAAAAGTTATTGACATTTAGACTTAATCTATGGACATTATAGAGACAGGATGTCTCAGTTCCTTTTGTATAAAAGCCGCAGAGGGGGTTAGCGCCATGATGTTCAAACAAAAGGTATTGACATTTAGACTTAATCTGTGGACGTTATACAGACAGGATGTCGGAGTTTATTTTGTATTAAAACCGCAGAGGGGATTACTGCCAGGATGTTCGAATAAAAGGTATTGACAAGGTGAACTAACCTCCGATTGCAATATAAAACATGAACAAAGGACCGGACACACTTTATTATACCAATACTTTGAACGCAATAGTTGACATGTTAAGACTCGTTCTTCTATAAATAGACTTGACATGTGACATCAATAAATAGCTCAAACGGACCCGACCGTAAAACAACGTAAACAAAGGTCCGGAAACGCTCTATAAAACCAACACTTTGAACACAAGCTTCGACATGTTAGGGCTCGGACTTCTATAAATAGGGATGACAAGTGACATCTATAAATAGCACAAACGGACCAATCCGATTGTAGTTTTTGCTTATAACCGATAATGCTTGAAACTCAGTGTCCTGGTCAATTGCCATACCGTCAGATATAATTAAAGAATCGTACCTTAAAGATATAATTAAAGAATCGTACCAACCAGTATTTGATTGAAACTTCTTATTTCTAATTCCACTGCTACTTTAATATAATTATGCAACTAATCAACGCAGATTGTGAAAATCTATTTTAAAAAATCAATAACTTCCGAATATGTTCTCTCTCAAAGTATAAACACATCTTTTAACAATTATGAAATGTTACCTCGCATTTAAAGTTGAACTCTTCATTACAAGTATTATACATGTACTGACATGTATTGTCCAGAGATTCTGATTTGAACTAGGATTAAAAGGTCACTGAGACCATTTCTATGGAAAGTTGATCATGTATTTACTTTAAATATTAAATCGCCCAGGTAACGGATTAACTTTTGATCATTAGGGGATTAAATCGTAAATGTTTGCTGGTAGTTAGAGATTTCATGTGTATACGTTATAAAAATTATATCCGTATATTTTCAACAAGCGCTATCTGATGATAAAAACAAATGTGAAACGTTTGCTTCGGAAAATAACTTACAAAATCAAGTTTACAGTCGTAGGGTTTCATTTCATGTCTAATGTTCAATTTCATTTCATTTTCTAATAAATCTCAAAAAGACCTTTCGAATAAACCAAGGATTCTCGTGTCAATTTTTGTTTTAGTTTTAGAGTTATTGCATAAGAGCAGTTTTTAAATGTTGTTAATTTGTAATTCAAACCATATAAAACTGATACCATTTGATCGATCTGTTCACGCTGATTCTAAAAATGTAACTTTTGTTTACCTACCTCTTATAGTTACGGTGATATTACTGTTTCGGGGTCACGTGACATAATGGTAGACTCTGATTGGTCGAAACTTTACCCATACTTTCCTCATAATCGACCGAATCTTATCGTGTTTTGTATCATTTTAAAAGTATTTTCAAGCGTTATTTGATTGTAGACCAAAACCGGAAACGCTAGATTTCTATAAATAGCTACTATTCGAACAATAGCAGAGCATAAGGGTGTCAAACAAGTTTGAACAAGTATGAAATAACTAAGATTTTAGATTTATATAAATAACTAAGACGTTTGGATTCTATAATTAGCAACGAACATTAAGTATGGAGGAGTAGGAGGAGGAGGAGGAGGAGGAGGAGGAGGAGGAGGAGGAGGATAATTGAGGAGGAGGACGACTGAGGAGAGTATATGGAAGACTGAGGAGGAGGAGGTGGTTTGAAGAGCTGGAGGAGGATTGCCACCACAACCACCACTACCACCACCCACCACATCCACCACCACCACCCACCACCACCTCCATCACCACCACCACCCACCACCAACACCACACCACCGTCACCACCAACACCTCACACACAACCACCACTTTGTGACTATCATAGTAGTGGTATCTTTGAAAAATCAATAATGCGTCCGTCAGCTGAACGGCGTATAAATTATGACAAGTACAATCAATACATCATTTCCTGCTTCAACATGTTATTAAAGAAGAATGTCTTTTTAGCGTTTTAAAATGATTCTAATTCACAAATGATATCATTCCACATATTGATGTTATGGAAAACATTAATTCCTTAAAAAAAAAGTAATAAAGAGAATATATCATTTCAATTAATTATCAATATAAAAATACACATTAATTTGCATTAAAATATCAATGCATAATATGTTTATACAAATTATTGTTAAAAAATACATTGTTTATTGAAACATGTAATCTGTTTTGAAGTATTTATCCTGCACTTCATTTAAAGCTGATTCAGTTTGTTCAGCTCTCATTATATATTGTTTGACTATTTTGTTATATATATTTTAAAAGTTTCATTTACAATGTAATACGATTTACGTTGATGAATGTTTTGCTCTGTATTAATGCCATGCCAATTCTTTGCTTAATATATTCAACAGTCAAAGACATATGCGATAGTCATGACGGTTTCCTTGATGGACGAAATATGTGAGTGATAATGCCTGTTCTTTAATGTCTACTGACATTCACACTGGCTAGGGGTAGATGCATAGCAATGGAGGTTGGCCTTCCAGCACCTACAACAACTAGAGCAGGATATTTTGCATCGATTAAGTTCACGATATACTTTTGATGCCAAAGCTAGTTTACTCCAAACAATGTGATCCAGTCGTGTTTGAACCTAACCCTAGTCTGAGGGCATTTTAGTTCCGGGGCAATTTAAACGCATTTAGCCAATAATATGACGAGCCTGGTAAACCGCCTTTCTGATATGTTGTACCAGTGCACTGCTTGGTAGATGTATGCTTCTTTGTGTGACTGGGTCTCTAAGAGAGAATGTGCTTCCGTGCTACATATACAGACGTGTGAATGCTCTAGTATACAGGAGAAACACACATTGTTCTATCATCGAGAGATCTCAACTTCGAATGCATCTGATGCTGATATTATGTTTGAAAAATGATTTTAGCTTCGACATAGCCAAAACCAATAAATAACGAGACATTGTCACAGTCAGATATTGCATGAAAGAAAAGGACTACGATACACGGGATCTCTTGGCGTTCATCCCAACATGACACACGCGGCTAGGGGAAGGGTTTTGCTTATGATACAACGAAGAGGTCCGGTGGCATCTGTGATAAACTGTCCCCAAGCAGCCTCAGTATGAAGAGGTTCGAATTGCCAAGCCAAAATACAACGTATACACAACATAAGCTGACCGTTCCAAGGCGGTAGCCATATTGTCAACCCTTTTGTGTTTGTGATGTCTTATTTGGCATCATTAATATTTAAATGTATTCTTGGTTTCTGTGTGTGTTTGTGGTTGACTGTCGTCCTTGAATGCTGCTTTTCCTGTTCGATTTTATATTTACGTCTTTTACAGCTAGACTATGACATTATCATTACGCTCGTGTTTAATGATTCAGGCAATTTGAAGTAGCATGCAATCTTGTTACATGAAGAGCAGATATATAAAAAGCTTTAGCATCCTCATTGCTTGCATTCTCTCTTCAAAGGTCGAGGGATGGCGTGGTCCAGTAGATAGCGCTGTGAATTTGAAACTGCAGGACTGGATTCAAGCTTCGTTTGCGTCACTGAGTTTTATCATTGTGTTCTTGGGCAAGACTCTTTCTCTTAGCCTCAACCATCAGATGTAGACGTAAACCCCGGATTGCTATACTAGTATATCCTTCCACTCTCTTTGTGGCAGCTCTAACCTTCAATGTATCGATGAGCCGTTAAACAACATTCACTGAATTCAGTTATTCACATGTTGGTAACAAAGAAAGGCCTGCTGGTACAGAATATTTTTGATGGCAAAGATATTGTAGTGGTTGCTTCAGCTGTTCACACCCCAGACGCTATCTATTCGTGATTATTGAGTTCTTTGAAATTGAGGAAAAGCTTGTCTGCATAGTTTCAATGATTCACCGACGAAGAGGTTTACGTGACTCAAGTGATTGCACTGCAGCGCCACCAACACTTATCATATACATGTACTAGTAACCAACCCCAGGACAATCATCTGAGCCTATACTTTCGGGAGATCCAAGTAAATTAGACTTTAGTTCTATTTTCATTTTACTTTGTACTGCCAATGCTGGTGGCATTGCGCGGTTTCTCATTGTTAATCATCGGTTCTTTGTGTTTCCCTTGCATCGGAATTATGAAAGGTTGGGTTTCCTTTGTTGGTCATAGAATGATTGATGTTTTCACTTTTAACAGATATATACCTTTCGTTTTCTGTTTCCTCTGCCTCTCTCACCGACACAATTGAGTCTTCAGTCATTCGTCACAACATTTCTAGGGCGTCTTTGGTGCTGATAATTGATTTGATATGGTCAAACATCATTGTCTGGGTGCTGGTTGTCTGTTTATGTTGTTTTATTACAACATCGTCCTTTTTATTCACTTCAGTTAAAATGCTATCTATTTATGGACCAGACACTGTCCATCAAACATTTCAATGTTTCAGTACTAACCGTTTGACCCAGTGTCTTTTTCTGATAGCAATATTTGCTCATGTTCGGCTGTTGGAAATGTTTTACTTGATTTCTGGGTGACAAATGTATCGCTGTTGAACTATTCTTATGTTGATAAACTGGTCATATGTAAAGTTTTTAGGTCACGAACATGCATGGATAACCAGTGATAACCAGCGTTCAAGTATGACAAATCATGATGACATTTGCTATCTTTTTATGAGGACTGTTTTTAATATGCCCCTGTATAACTCTATATAACTCTATATAAAAATATGACCATAAGGCATTATATAACTCAGCTCTCATAGTTTCAGAGAAGTATATTTTTCAATGATTTCTTATACAACTCTAGGTAACACTGTGATCCCTGAGGGGAGCACAATGTACCACAGGATCATCATTTGAACAAACTTGAACTATAAGCCAATGTTACATCCAAAGTATTATAACTCTTTGCCTTGTGGATTCTTAGTAAAATTCTCAAGTGTTCAAGAACAATTTTAGGGAAAACATGTGAACCCTCATTATATAAACCCTAGAGCCCCCCTCACACTCCTCATTCCCCCTGACCCTATTAGTGCGGCCAGTTTTGACAACTTCATTTGAACAAGCTTGAGCGTTTATTACCTAGCTATCATTTCTAAGCAAAATCTGTCGAAAATCTGTTTGCAGTTTTTGAGAAGATATTATTGTATTGTTATCTACGATCTTTATTAACATCTTGGAACTCATGTTGACCTAATTTTAACAGATATGAATGACATTAATCTAAGCATTGTTCATGATCAAAATTAACCAAGCCGTTGCTGTGAAATATTTTAAAGCACATATTAAGGAATTAAGGCAGTCGAATGGTAATCCCAATAGCTCACATCTGTTAGCCCTGCTTAACTAAAACATAATGCTCATTTTGTGGGCCTCGTAATTATTATGCTTAACAAGGAAAGTAGATAAGTAAACATACTTTCAATATTATCTTTTTACTATTTTTTATTTATTTTACATGTATTTCGAAACTTTTTTTCCGACACAATACACATAGTATTAAGATTAATAACAGCTCTTTATTAAAACTGAGGTACCCCATTTGGGGCCAAAAGTCAACAATTTTTTGTACCAAAAGCTCACATTTGAGCGCTACTCAATTAGTAAATAATGCCTCTTTTGTGGGCTTCATAAATATTATGCTTAACAAGGAAAGTAGATAAGTAAACATACTTTCAATATTATCTTGTTACTGCTTTTTATTTATTTTACTTATATTTCGAAACTTTTTTCCGACATAATACACATAGTATTAAGATTATTAACAGTTCTTGGTTTAAATTGGGATACACCTTTTAGGGCCTCGTTTCCCCAAGAGACATGGGTTCCCTGGCGTGTCTGCTGTTTTTTATTCAAAGGCCATATCCTAAGGCTCTAACATGCAAAGTTTCATGCTTTCTTCCAAAAGTCCACAATTATTTCTACCAAGAGCTCACATTTGAGCGCTGCTTAATTAAAAACAATGCCCCTTTTGTGGGCCTCGTAATTATTATGCTTAACAAGGAAAGTAACTAAGTAAAATATTTCGGGAAAAAAAATCCGACGCAATAAACGCAGTATTAAGATTACTAACAGTTCTTTATTTAAACTGGGGTACCCCTTTTAGGGCCTCATTTCCGCAGGAGACATGAGTCCCCTGGCGTGTCTTCTGTTTTTTATTTAAAGGTCATACCCTAAGGTTCAAACATGCAAAGGTTCATGCCTTCTTCCGGAAGTCCACAATTATTTCTATACATACCATACTAGTACTATGATAGTCACAAATTGGTGGGGGTGTGTGAGGTTTGGTGGTGATGGTTGGTGGTTGGTGGTGGGTTGTGCTGTTGGTGGTGAGTGGTGGTGGTGATGGTGGTGGGTGGTGATGGTGGTTGTGGTGCGTGCTGGTGGTGGTAGTGGTTGTTGTGGTGGGTGGTGGTGGTATTGGTGGTTGTGGAGGCAATCCTCCTGCTCAATCC
Source organism: Cyrtodaria siliqua (assembly GCA_037043455.1). Taxonomy (NCBI): domain Eukaryota; kingdom Metazoa; phylum Mollusca; class Bivalvia; order Adapedonta; family Hiatellidae; genus Cyrtodaria; species Cyrtodaria siliqua. The sequence continues at coordinate 29,977 of JAWPHD010012294.1, forward strand.
TCCTCCTCATCCTTTACATTCTTCCTCCTCCTCCTCCTCAATCCTCCCCCTCAATCCTCCTCCTCCACTTCAGTACTTAATGGTCGTTTCTAATTATAGAATCCAAATGTTCTATTTATTCATATAAATCTAATGTCATAGATATTTTATACCTGTTCAAACTTGTTTCAAACCCGTATGCTCTGTTATTGATCGAATAGTAACTATTTATAGAAATCTAGCGTTTCCGGTTTTGGTCTACAATCAAATAGCGCTTGAAAATACTTTTATAATGATACGAAACACGATAGGATTCGATCCATTATGAGGTAATTATGGGTAATGTTTGGACCAACCAGAGTTTACCATTATGTTACGTGAACGAAAACAGTAATATCCGCGAAACTATAAGAGAAAGGTGAACAAACGAATACATTTTTAGAATCAGCGTGAACATATCTATCAAATGGTATCAATTTCATATGGTTTGAATTACAAATTTAAAGAAGTTTAAAAAAATGCTAATATGAAATAATTCTAAAAGTAAACAAAATCGACGCGAGAACCCTAGGTTTAATCGAAAGGTCTTTTTGGGATTTATTAGAAAATGAAATGAAATTGAACATTAGAAATGAAATGATAACCTACGGATGTAAAATTAAATTGAAATTATTTTCCGAAGAAAGCGTTACACATTTGTTTATATCATCAGATACAGCTTGAAATTCCAAACAGTTTGGTATATAATTATATGTAGATGTTGAAAATATACGGCTATAATTTTTATAACGTATAAACATGAAAACTCTAACTACCTGTATATATTTACGATTTAATCCCCTAATGGTCAAAAGTTAATCCGTTACCTGGGCGATTTAATATTTAAAGTAAATACATGATCAACTTTCCATAGAAATGGTCTCAGTGACCTTTTAATCCTAGTTCAAATCAGAATCTCTGGACAATACATGTTAGTACATGTATAATACTTGTAATGAAGAGTTCAACTTTAAATGCGAGGTTACATTTCATAATTGTTCATAGATGTGTTTATATTTTGAGAGAGAACAAATTTAAAAATGGTAGTTATTGATTTTTAAATAGATTTTCACAATCTGCCTTGATTATTTGCATATTTATATTAAAGTAGCAGTGGAATTATAAATATGAAGTATCAATCAAATACTTATTTGTACGATTCTTTAATTATATCTGACGGTATGGAAATTTACCAGGATACTGAGTTTCAAGCATTATTGGTTATAAGCAATAACTACAATCGGATCTATTTATAGATGTCACTTGTCATCCCTATTTATAGAAGTACGAGCCCTAACATGTCGAAGCTTGTGTTCAAAGTGTTGGTATAATAGAGGGTTTCCGGTACTTTGTTTACTTTTTTTATAACGGTCTGGTCCGTTTGTGCTTTTTGTATATATCACATGTCAAGTCTATTTATAGAACAACAAGTCTTAACATGTCAAATTTTGTGTTCAAAGTATTGGTATAATAAAGTGTTTCCGGTCCTTTGTTCACGTTTTCTATTGCAGTCGGTGATCAACACACCGTATCAATACCTCTTGTTCGAATATCCAGGCAGTAATCCTCTCTGCGGTTTTAACACAAGAGGAACTCAGACATCCTGTCTTTATAATGTCCACAGATTAACTAAAATGTCAATACCTTTTGTTCGAACATCATGGCGCTAACTCACTCAGCGGTTTTTATACAAAAGGAACTCAGACATCCTGTCTCTATAATGTCCACAGATTAAGTCTAAATGTCAATACCTTTTACGACCATCCTGCCAATAATCCCCTCTACGACAATACAATCATTCATATGCAAATGAGATTGTGCATGTGTGACCTACTTTATACCACGTGCGTTTCTCTTTTTAGAAAACAAAATGGCGCCTGCGCAGTCGTGGAGCCAAACCGTCGCCACTACTACTGATATCGTTTAAAACCACTTGACAATATGTTTCTTAAAAATGTGTAAAACAAATTAATATCACTTTACGTGTCATTATCTGATGCAAATCATGTTTGCATGACGTCCTTGGTATTAGATGTAGTTGTGTATAAATAAAAATGTGTGTGGTGTGGGTGTGCAATCCTGCATCTGTGTTCCTTTATGAAGTGCGTTTGACGATGCACCAATAAAGAAAAAATGTCATTTGACACCATAAGAAAAGAACATTCAAGTGTGCATCGAGATATGGAATAACTGTAGAGTCAATACGAGTTCTGACTGTTGTCTCCCCGCAGTTGCCCAACACAAGAGAGACGGGCCCGGTTTTATGAAACAATTTGCGACAACTTTGATCGTAAATTAATTTCATAAATTCTTTACTTTGATTTACAATTCACAAATGAACGCGATTTCATTTCATTTGATATTTCTGAACATAATGCACGCAAATTGTTTACATTGAATGCTCAGATGCAACCATTTGAACAGTTTTAAAATGTGAGATTTAAAGTAAGATGTTTAATAAAACGAGGCCAATGTCTTCAACTTTAAGTTTTCAAACTATTTAATATGACAAGCTACTTGTCAAATATTTTAGTCACATTCATTATTTTGGGAACTGAAAGTAATTTATGATATAATCTCGTTAAAGTACACTTTCTTGCTACCGGTGTCATTATTCGGAGAGTAATATGATTTCTTGCACCCAGGTCTTTTCAAAATACGCTATAAGCCAGACATATCAAAATGTATGTCTGGTTACGAATTAAATAGTTTATTGTGTTATATATATAATGGAGATGTTATGATTACATAAGCTTTCTGCCGTACACCTTCAGGATTAGACATTTGTATGATATAAGGCTTATTTATTTCCAATCTTAATGTTTTAAGAACATAAAAAACTGATATAGTTTACCCTCTCGTATTTATCACGTCAATGAACATATCAAGAGGTTTATGTCCTGTCTATAAACGATTTTACAGCCATGTTTTAAAATTCACTATGACTGAAATGCACCCATTGTGTATGATGTTGATATTGTAAACCCGTTGCGACAGGTTGTTCAAAAAACTTTGTAAAAAATTAAAACCAGTTAAGTGTTAAATAAGTAGCATGTATAAATGTCTGTCCATCCATTCATCCGAACATCCACCCATCAGAACAAATGTATGTGTTTATGGCTGTCCATCTCCATTCAGTCGCAGCGTACTACAATGTCTTTTGGTGTTACCGAACTTGCACTCACTCGAACGTTTACTCTTAGAAAAACAGTTAAGAGTTTGAGTTACGATCAATATTTTTCTAAGGGGACATAGGTCTTTAAAAAGAACACATGCCTGTCGAATTATGTATTGTCTGGATATGTAAAACGCCAAACAAACTTTTATTAGTCTGGATATAACACAACCGACACACTGTTTTACAATTGTGATCTTTATTAGTTATTATAGGACTGAAATACTATTAGATTTAAATGTTGCATACGGTATGCCCTCCCACCCCCAACTTTCTCTCATATTTTATTATATTCTCAATCGTTCCAAAATGTTAAATCGTTCAATTATATGGAGGGCCGGGCCTACGGGGCCTACGTGTAGCTAAGCGCATGTCAGTCAATCAGAAACGATACCGGAATCTCGGCAAAGGTCATGCTTTGTTTAGGAGAACTGTTCTAGACGTTTGTCTTGAAAACAAGCAAGCGTCGCCGTCAAACTGCATTCATTCGGCCTTTCATACATGTATTCTACTTTCACTTTCAAAACTTTTAAGTTGATAAATAATCTCATACAACCATGCAAATGGCTCACAAACAAGTCAATAAAGTCATTTAAGCCAGAAAAAACAGGCCTTAAATAGCTCAAAAGTCCCTTTTATTGCAAAGAAAAGTTAGGGTTTATACAGTTGGGAACTCCTTTCGACTACACCAGACATCAATACCATAGTGATTTACTTCCTCTATGCCTCGAGAAAAATATTGATATCAGGTAATTTTCATCACCCGCCATTTTCACTCGGTGTGTAGGTAACTTTTATAGCGTATATATCCCTCTGGATAAATCATCCTACTGAAATTGTATCCTACCACGAAAAGTCGAAACTTAATACTAAAATGTCTACTTTTCGCGCTTATAGTTTACAGGTTCAGTGCGAAAAGTTAAAACTTCAGTTAATAATTATCAGATGAGTTTGATAATTATCATGATAATTATCGCGCAAAAACTTCAAGTTTTCTAGTTGTCGTGTGAAATCTTCAGTGTGAACATCATGTCGAAAAGTTGATGGCACTAACAGGATTCCGTACGGGTAAGATAACAGTCATAATTCCACAATGACGTCAGTAACGTCAACAGATGAATGACGTCACTGTGTAATTGAAAATGGCAAATTTTAGTAATTGTCAAGAAAAATAATCAATCATGGGTATCCAGTCCAGATCGAGAATTCCAACCCCCGGTATAGCTGTTTTAATCGGAACCTCGGCTGAACCTCGATTCCAATAAAACCAATTATACCTGGTGTTATAATCCCGATAAAAACAAATTATACTTCGTGTTGGAATTCCCGATCTTCACCGAATACCCATGAACGATTCGAAAATATATCATGTAGTTACCGTATAACCGGAAATTGCCAAACTGTTATAGATGTTAGCGAACGGACATCGAAATTGCCTTTGTATGGTGTGGCTTTAGGGAACAAGGCTAGTGTGGTCTATACACACCTGTTCTTCGATTGGCTCTGATCATTTCGTCATGTTACAAGTGACAGACAAATTTAAGCCACCAAAACGTAAACAAATATAAACATGATGTAAAACATAGTATGCTGCATTATTTTCATCGTTATATATTCAGTCGCGCACTCGGGCTGAGTTCTCGTGATATGTAAGTCATATACGTCGTGAAAGCAATTTATTTGCGACATACATTCAATATAGGTAGTTGAAATAGTAAGTAAACTATTGAGAAAATCTTTCCCATAATGTTACTCGTATGCTGCTTGTACGCCGAACAGAAATTACCATTGGCACTTAAATGACCAGAAATGTACAAGTAAATCGCATACCCAGGATAAACCGTCAAGTATTATGAGCGCACAAAACAATTACAAATGTACCAGTTCACCAGATCTCTTTTCACGCCGCCAGTGTTCGAGATCATCGAAATTCCATAATTATTTTCACTGTAGCAAATTGTGTGGATATGACTTATTTGTTTTTAAAGCAAAGTTGCGGGACTAAAACTGATGCAATTTAGTACACATCATGAAAACCTCTTCATTCAGTGTACGAGACCGACTCAAAAAAATACATAAATGGGGGCGGATTAAACAAAAAATCTATAGAATATTCATCAGAAAATTCCGCATACTTTGAGCAATATTACATGAAAATGTGTGAAGTAATAAAGAAAATATACAGAAAATCTTACTTCGAAACGGGATGTTTTTCCGTCTGTTGAGCCATTTTGAAACCACGTGATCCCGCACCCTGACTATTGTAAACCAGTTTAAGTTTGTGATGTTATATACCTTGCCTTTTATAAATGTAAATGTGTTTTTTTCTATGCGTGCTTTACGACTGATAGACGACTGATGTACGACTGATAGACGGCTGATAGAAGACTGATATACGACTGATAGACGACTGATATACGACTGATATACGACTGATAAACGACTGATAGACGACTGATATAAGACGATATATCACTGATATATGCCAATATACGATTGATATATGACTGTTATACGACTGTTGTACGACTGATATATGACATATACGGTTGATATACGATTGATGTACGACTGATATGCGATTGATATACGACTGATATATGCCTGATATGCAACTGATATATGACTGATATGTGACCGGTATACGACCGGTATACGACTTATATAAGACGATATATGACTGATATAAGACAATATACGACTCATATATGACTAACATACGAAAATATACGACGATATAAGACTTGTATACGACTGATAAACGACAATAGGGCTTATAAACGACAGATACATATCTGATAAATGACTATATGACAGCTATACACCTGCTATTTGACAATTTACGATAATATACTTTACATACGACAATTTACGACGATGAACGACAGATAAATGACTGATATATACAATATATGACTATAAACTAGGAAACACGACATATTTTGAAAGATATGGACGATACACGACGATAAAAGACAGCTATATGACTGATATATACGATATATGACGATAAACCACGATACAGGACATATGTATGACTGCTATGTACGATACACGACAATAAACGACAGATATACGACTGATATTTACGGTATATGACGATACACCACTATACACGACATACGTATGACTGATATGGACGATACACGACGATAAACGACAGATATATGACTGATATATACGACGGCATATGACTTATAAATGACAATTTACGATTGATATACAACTACTGATGACGACATGAATTATTAACGACTGATCTACGACTGATAAAAGACGATATATGACATATACACGACTGACATTTGATAGATATATGGCCGATTAACGTCTGCTGTTACACGAAATACGACGATATACAGCTGACATAAGACTGATAAACGACTTATATATGGCTGATATAACGTCTTATATAAAACGATATACAACTGATGTATGACTGATGCAAGAATAATTCGGTCTGATATACGACTTATATTGAAAAATGGTTGATTTACGACTGATATATGACAGATATAAGACTAATGTACGACTGAAATACGACTGGTATAAGCTGATAAACGACGACATACTACTGATATATGAATGATATATGACACATATAAGACTAATGTACGACTGAAATACGAATAATATAAGTTTATAAACTACAATATACAAATGATATATGACTGATATATGACAGATATAAGACTAATGTACAACTGAAATAAGCTTATAAACGACGATATACGACTGATATAAGATTGATATATGACAGATCTAAGACCAATGTACAACTGAAAAACGACTGATATAAGCTGATAAACGACGATAGACGACTGATATATAGAGAATATCGTGTTAGTGCTTCATCCTATCCAGGTTATCAGGTGAGGCTGAGAAAAAAAATGAAGTCCGAGGCTGTGCCGAGGGCTTCATTTTTTTCGTGCCTAACCTGATAAAGTGGATACGATCAGACACTAACATGATATATTCTATTTATCATGTTGATCGTTTAAAATCATTTAATTTATATTTTCTTCCATTTTTTCCACATTTTTTTCCGTTCAAAACTACCCAGACGTCATCAAATATACCCTGACGTCATCAAAAGAGGCGCTGACGTCATCAAAAGAAGTGCACCTGAAGGGATCGGAACGTAACTGCCGAGATAAGGTTTTATCTCAGGCACCCTGTTTCTCGGCAGAATTGTGCAGATCGACATGATAAATGACAAATATAAGACTAATATACGACTGACAAACGACGGATATAAGCTGATAAACGACAATATACGACTGATATATTACTGATTTATGACAGATATAAGACTAATATACGGCTTAATTACGACTGACATAAGCTGATCAACGACAATATACGATTGATATATGACTGATATATGACAGATATAAGACGAATGTACAACTGACAAATATAAGCTGATAAACGACGATATACGACTTCTATATGACTGATATATGACACATATAAGACTAATGTACGGTTGAAATATGAATGATATAAGCTGATAAACGACGATATGCGACTGATATATGACAGATATAATAATAATGTACTACTGAAATACGGCAGATATAAACTGATAAACGACGATATACGACTGATATATGACTGACCTAATGTCTGATATACGACTCATTACGACTCATATACAACTGAAATACTGTTGATATACGACTGATATATGACTGATATAGGACTATATACGACGTTATGCGACTGATATTCGGTTGATAAACGACTTATGTAAGACTGATATACGACGATATGCGACTGATATACGGTTGATATACGACTGATGTAAGACTGATATATAGAGAATATCATGTTAGTGCCTGATCCTATCCAGTTTATCAGATGAGGCTGAGAAAAAAATGAAGTCCGAGGCTGTGCCGAGGGCTTCATTTTTTTCTTGCCGATCAGGCACTAACATGAAATTCTATTTTATCATGGTAATCATTTAAAATCAATTAATTTACCTTTTTCCCATTTTTCCCCATTTTTTTCCTTTCATAACTACCCAGACGTCATCAAATATACCCTGACGTCATCAAAAGAGGTGCTGACGTCATCAAAAGAAGTGCATCTGACGGGATAGGACCATAACTGCCGAGATAAGGTTTTATCTCAGGCACCCTGTTTCTCGGCAGAATTATGCAGGTCGACATGATAAACGACGATATGCGACTTATATACGGTTGATATACGACTGTTATAATAAAGACTGACATGTGACAGATATACGACAACATTTCACCGATATACTCCATGTTAAAGCACTCCACTACTGTTATTCTCTATTATGACACGGTATACAGTGCAGTATATGCGTGTCCAATGTCTACAAACTATAGGTCGATGTTGAATAAATTAACCGTCATAATATTAGTTATTAGAATTCTTGACAGGGGACATGGGCTCACATTCCCTGCCTGGAAATTACATTCACCCGAGCCGTTAGACGATACGCTAATTAAATAATATGTGTATGGAACTATTCCAGAAAACAACAGTTTTAGTTCTTTTTTTACTATGTTTTCCATTTAGAGAACACAGACATATCAGGTTTCAATAGACACAGACACTCATACTTGCACAAGTTATGTACACCTGTCATGTTACTCCCAAGACGGCTTATATATAATGTTTCACTCGTATTAATAGATTTAAACAGTTAAACATAAACATAGTAAATAACGGAAACTAACATAAATATGTTGTTATTGAATTGTTGCAGAAAGCAGCAGCTTAAGTTCTTTTTTATTAATTTTCCACTATTTTTGCCAAAATATCCACAATTATAACTTTATTTTTTATTATTCCAGGAAAGATATCATTACACCGAAAGTGATGTAGGAAATTAGAGATATTCTGACATTTCATAATAATTAATAAAATAATGAATAAGCATTTAAAATATGTTTATTACAGAAATCAACGGTTTTAGATATTTGTCTAACGTTTTTACCATTAAACTTACATAAAGGGGTTCTGTACCTAATCTGTGGGGACCCTTTTAAAAAATAAGATGAAACGTTTATAATATATTTATACCTAATAAGGTAAATTATAATATATTTATACCTAATAAGGTAAAAGAAAGTAAGCGATACGCTAATAAAATAATATTTGTATGGAACTATTCCAGAAAACAGCAGTTTTAGTTCTTTTTTTACTATGTTTTCCACTTCCCACCACCCCACAAAAAAGGGCGCATATTTATCCCTTTATTTATTTATTATTTCATAGAAAGATATCATTCCACTTAAATAGGTAAATAAAATAGTAAATAAGCATTTAAAATATATTTTTTATTGAATTATTCCAGAAACCTGCAGTTTTAGTTATATCTCAAACATTTTGACCCCCAAAAAATACATTTAGGGATTTACGAACCTTTGGGGACGCTTTCAAAAATAAAACGAAATGTATAAAAAATATTATACCCAATATGGTAAAAGAAATAATAGATATGCTAAAAAAAATGTTTATTGAACTATTCCAGAAACTATGATCAGCGGTTTTAGTTATTTTTTACTATTTGTTTCAATTTTGTTTGCCGAAAGACGCATATTTATCGGTTTATTTATTTAATTTTTCATAAAAGGATATCATTACACTCAACATATTGAATAAGCATTTACAATATATGTTTATGTAATTATTCCAGAAATTAGCAGTTTTAGTTATTTAATTTTTCGACCCCAAAAAATACATTTAATGATTCACGGACCTTTTCAAAGTATGGAGAACTATATAACATACATTTGCCTTTTGACCGGCGTGTCTATCTATATTGGGTGCTAAATCCTGGGTTTTTGTCCAAAGCTATAACTGGCTATAACAAGTACTTTATTAGCTGCCTTTTTAAATTTCAATATCGATATTGGTATAATTGCTGATTCAAATATACCAGATCCCGATGTTTATTGTTGTGTAATAGTGATTCTTGGTCATGTATAAGAATCCGATATAATACGAAAACGAGGCTTGAATTGTTGTTGTTGTTATTGTTTTTGAATATTGGTAAGTTGCCAAACATGAAGCTGTAGTAAATACTGATCCGAATTTCATAATTAACATTGCAGTTCCTAATCTACCAAACACTGATATATCATAATGTTTGTTTCTTCTGTTATTAGTCAGTAGTTAATAGCTAAGATAGAATATATCGGGTCTTAATTAATGTTGCAGAGTCTCATGAACAGCAACCATATTTTTTGCCCAAAGTAAGGTAGTTTAACTAGTCAAATTGTGTCTAAAAGGTCAAAAAACGTTTGACAGAAACAAGCGCCAAAACAATAGGCCACGATGAGTTTGTATATTTTAGTCTGGACATCATCTAATCATAATAAATACTGATAAAGGTGATCCTTTGGGAGCAAAAAACACAATTAAGAGAATAAAGCAGCAGACTCGGTTTTATTGAGTCTGTTCATGAGAAGTAATGAAAAAAGCCTCTCACGCCCCCTAGCACCGGCTTAAGCGGTATTCTACTTCAAAGCCACCTACATTGGGCTCGCTGGTCCCAAAGGACCAGTAAAAATAACACTACTGATTCGTAGAACGGGGAGACTTGTACAGCCGCCACACTTAACTAAACGAAAGCTAGTGTGAATGTCAATAAATACTGATAAAGGTGATCCTTTGGGAGCAAAAAACACAATTAAGAGAATAAAGCATAAGACATGTTTTATTGATATAGAGATACACGTCATTACTTTTGCACCTGACTTTAAGCTATATACACTGATGGCTAAAGCCAGATTTGTGTGTTATTTTCGTATTAAGCTGCTTTATACGCAGTTGGTACACCTCTGAAAACGATGCTATATTTCCTAAATACTTCATGAATATAAAACTGTTTTAAACAATGTTAACTCGTTTAATATAGTTTGCTGGCGCACGTTTGAACAGTGCTTGATAACTGGCTAAAATATTGCAGCGCTTAAGATTGATGTTCATGGGTGTAAGTTATGTATTCATAGTTCTTCTTTGTATTATTACGTGTTCGTGCCTTAATTCCATTAAGCGATGGAAAAACTTATATTATGACAATGAAAATGACAAATGTTTATTCTGTAATAGAGGCCTCTGGCCCATAATACAACTAATACAATTATATATGTAGAGATACATTTCATGGAAAATATTGAGCAACTGTACGCAGCAGAGTTGAAAGTAAGATAAACAGGACAATGGTATAGGTACAACATGGTATATAACACAATTAAACTGGTATATTGTTACTGTATAGCATTAATATTTTGGAAAAATAATTTTCGTTTATCGAAAATTTCATACAAATATTTGCATAACAGATAATTATAGTTTATTTTTTATTTGTAATGCTCATTAAATTGTAACCGAATTCAAACTTGAATTGTTTATATTATTCAGATTAACATTTAAATATTGATGCCTTAATTCTGTATACTATGTACACTTCATGATAACATGATATTCATCTTCGACATCGTCAGAAGAACACAAAATGCATTTTCTGTCAGCATACGATATATTATTATGTCGTCCTATTTCTACGCTAAAACTGTGTGCTGAGCATCTAAGTTTGGAAAAGGCAATTTTGAATGTTAGTGGAATGTTTAAAGTAAGGTATCGCTCAACATTTAATAGTGACTTAAAGTGTTGATAATGTATAACTTTGCCTGACTTGGTTACATCCGCATGCCAGTTTTGAAGAGAGCAGCCTAATAATCGCTGTTTAAAACTGATAAAAATATATGTATATCTCCAATGTCTTCAGAAATCCATCAAGTAATACCAAATCCATATTTTAAAAGCAAGATTTTTACATGAGTATTTTGTTCTTTCTGCTTCATCAAGATTTCTTAGCATAATATAGCACTGTTTTGGTTATCTATTATTATTTAATCGGCAAAGTCGTATCCAATACTTAATACATCTACAATAATAATTTACAAATAATGTAAACCTACCGCATTCACCTTTGCGAACGCGTGAAATGTAGTTTTATACAGCCTTAAATATCTGTTGCAAAATTGGTTTCAAACATGTTCAATTTGAGAAGAATATTCCTATCCCCATATTTTAGAGCCATATGTTAAGATGGGGATAACCATTGAATCAAATCATTTAAAAAGTTCACAATAGTCAAAATAACCACCATTTCGTTGTAATTTGTGCATAGAGATAATAGCTTTCCTACTTTGTGTTGCTAATGTTTCTTTTGCCTTTGACCAGATAAGTGTAGGTGTCATAAAGATACCCATGTACTTGTAACACGAAACTGTTTCAATCAGAGTTCCATTGTAAGTCCAAAGTTTATTGCCTCTCAGATAACTACCATTTCTAAATACAATTACTTTTTTTTTTAGATTGATGGACATACGTGTTTTATTACAAAAAGCTGATATAACATTTAATTGTGACTGTAATTGTCTAACAGTATCGGCACAGTTAGCCATATCATCAGCATATAATATAGCAAAAATATCATCAACCTCATCCGATATCTGAATTCCATTTGTACATGATAGCTTAAGCTCATCTATTAAGTCATTAATAAAAAGATGAAACATAATCGTGCTTAATTTACAACCTTGTCTGCAGCCAATATTACACTCGAAAGAAACGTGTGTAACTGTCCTTACCTACACGAACACTAGATGAAAAGCTTTTCAACATTGCCGTCAACAGTTTAAGAAATTTACCACTTACCCCTTTCCTAGTCAGAATATTCAATAACTCTATATGTTTTAATTTATCAAATACATTTGAAAAGTCTACAAACAAACAATAAAAATGTCTGCCCTTTTTGCCTAAGTATTTTTGGATAATTTTTGGATAATTGCCTGAAGAGTGAATAAACTGCCAATAGTAGAGTAGCCTGTCCTAAATCCTGACTGTGCTTCGTCAATTTTATTAAAACTGTTGTTAATCTGTTAAACATCATACCAGTTCATACTTTATTAAGTGTATTAATCAGCATGATCAGTGAAATACCTCGATAATTTTTTGGTTTCAATGAACCAGATTTATGTAGTGGACACAAAATGCTCTGTCCCAATATATATGGGAAGGACCCAGTATCAAGAAGTTATATAAAGGTAAAAGGATTAAGGATATATCCATCAAACTATATTTTATCATTTCAGATAAAATTCCGCTAGGGCCAGTCGATTTCCCTAATTTTAAATCGTCTACGCTTTTTTGCAATTCAAGGGTTATTAAACATATCGTCTATTATATTATTTCTTGTAACAAGTTTACTAATTCATCGCCATTTTCAATGTCATTAGAGTAAAGTCAATTCTTCAAGTCGTCGAACCATTCAGTTTAAGATATGCCGTCATTACACGATTTTCGTTGTTTAAACCTGCAAGTTTGTGTGTGTTCTTGATTTTATAAGTTCCTGTCTATATTTGGTATGTAACTCATTTTGTTTTGCCGGGCAGGTAGCTTTGAATCTGTTTCTACAGTTTTTATAAAATTCTAAATTTGTTTCATTATTAATTGACCTATAATTACGCAATGCTCTGTTTTTGTCTTTTTTAAAGATATCACACAGATTGTCCCACCACTCTGGTTGGATTGGGTTTAACATTAGCAGGATAGTAAAACGGATATTTCGAATACACGTTTAATAACTTGTTTCACTGAGAACATGTGACAACCTGTTTAAAATTACCTATCAAATGTTTCAGTTTAACAATATGCAAACTGTTTAAGCCGAATTTAATGTTTTATTACATACGCCAGCCAACCCCACTTTTTCGCTTCTTGGAGAAGCGGTTGGTTGGGGGTATGAAAGTTAATACTCGGACCACGTAATGAATGAACTAAAGCTGATGCAGTTGGTGTTTAACAATTTAATGTTTATAATAAATATGTCTTAATTATAATGCTTGCAGTTTTTAAGCTAGCATCTCTGTTGTATCGAAACCAAGCAGGTTTAATAAAGTCTTACGTCTAAATACTTTCTGAACAGTGCTTGATAGGACTAATTTTATAGACTTAAACGTTGTTCTTAAAGTTTGTCCTCTCTTATGTGAACTTAAATTCATAGTGAATCCGTGAATGTGTACGCATACTGAATAGTATGCAAGAAGATAGAAATGTGTGTCTAAATTTCATTAAATTTGCATTTTACTTTTATATATTTTATGCTACTTTTGTTTTATAAAGGAAACATTGTTAGTGTATTAGTGCCAAATATTAGTGCCACAGAATGAAGTTTGACGATATTACCATTTTACTGGGGGAATTCGGCAAGTACCAGAAGATACTGTATTTCTTGGTATGCATACCCGCTATATTTTCCGCTATGCAGATGTTTGCATCCGTGTTTACATTGGGCATTCCATCACATAGGTAAGTCATTGCTCAATCATTGGAAGACAAATGTATGCAAAATGCATATTCATAAATTTCACATCCTGTTTTTATATTCAGTAGGTGAAAATAAATGAGCTTACTCGGACTTTATCCCCAATCTCTATATGAAAAATCGAAATATTATACCACAATTTAAATTAAATGTATCCATATTGATGTTTTAAAATCCGACAGCACCACAAGAAGATACATAACTGTACACAAAAAGTAAAGCTTATAAAGTATAAGTATCACTACAAATTAGTTTTATAAAGGGCTAAAGTCAGTTGAGCATCAACGATAAACACCGAGTATAACTCTACCAGAATGTGAAGGTGTTTTATTTTATTGATCACTGATTGGTCAAATTATTTTGATGATGAGAAAGTTATGAAAGCTGGGTCTGATTTGCATATTTTCCAAAATAGTTCACGCCTTATTCTTATTTCCAGAATGTGTTTGCCTTTCTTCCGACGTCTTATTTGTTTCCTTCCTTTCCTGTCACTTCCCGCATGGTTGTGACCCACTCCAAACAGGAAATGATAGATTGCATATGGTCATGAAAAATATGATTATGCCTTACAACGCATGAACATGCAAGTACAGAACATTAACTAAATTAAAGGTTAACATTTGTAATTAAATATGACATAATATAAATGAGAAACTATTTGCGAAAAGGTAGTGCAATACAGCGTGATGTAAAATACATTTCATTTAGAAAATATGGAGAACACTTCTAATTTATTAATTATGGCTCATCAACACATTGGTTTGTTTGTTTTGAGCCTCCCTAGAAAATGGTGAATGATACATAAAAAAGAACCGTGTCATACTCTTATTCACTAAGATTCTTTAACGCGTTAGAGGGATATTATAGTTTATATTGAAATTGTATGGGATTGACGAGTTTGTGAGTCACCCTAAGACAAAAGAAATAGTTCCAGGTAATATTTCTCCATGCAAATTCAATAACTTGTTTTATTGAATTCTTTCATATTTTTCCGCTTAATATATATTGTAAAGAGCTATTGCCTACCATAAATATGTTTGTGTTATTTTCCTCGTTGTTTTGTTGTTTTCGTTCATGTTTGTTCTTTGAGCCTCTTCTCTTGTCCGTCGGCTTGGGAAATCAACCATGAGGTCCCGTGTACGGTTTTGTTCGGGGCGGTTGGATACTTTTAAAGAAAATGCTGGGTTCAAGATAGAACTCACGTATTCTAAACGTTTTAAAGCTGAATTAGTCTTCTTCGGCATTTCTTTGAGGTACAACACTAAATTTAGTACTTACTGTTGATGGTGTTTGTATAAACTTTCTTTCCTATCGTCATTTACATGTTTTCAACAGAGAAAGTTACATCATTATTATATTGAATTATTTTAAAATGCTATGTTTTGCTTCATTAGGACTCCAGCACAATTCTGAAAATGCCGCGCATTACTATTCATCAGTATGTTTACCTGAAATCGTACTTGGCCTCATAAATCGCGCTCACCAAACTACATTCCATTGGTTTGTAAACCACTTATATTTATAAATCATGTATTGAATAAAACTTTAATTGGTAAGTTTTTATACCATTTGAGGGTATTTTAGCAATACAACTTTATTTTTAAATATATTTAAGCAAGGAAATTTACCGGTCTCGTCGTTGTGTATACATGATTCAGCGTCCAACTTGATAGAAATACAACACTGAAGGTGATTAGCCTCCTTCTAAAAATGTGTTGTTGTGATGGTTACTTAAATGTATTTTCACACTTTTCTGTTAAGCTTAAGATTCCCACTCTTCGAACAATGACACACGTTTAGGATAGACTGATGAATGGTGATGTGACCATTAGCAAAACGTTGGTTTAAGAAATGTTATCCAAATAACTGCACAGGTTAAAGATAAAAACGTGTATATTTATGTCTTATAAAAGGAATACATACTGGAATATTTGCGATCTAGCTTAATTTAGTAGATTTTCTCTTTTTCTGTTGTTAGAATTTGCATTTTCGGTTTAAAGGTCGTTCATCTAAAGGCTTAAGGGCACCGATTGTATCATCACACTGTTAAACAATATTTCAGGATTTAAATGTGTGTGTGCGTGCGTGCGTGCGGCGTGCGTGCGTGCGTGCGAGCGAGCGAGCGAACGAACGAACGAACGTACGAACGACGAGCGAGCGAGGTTGCGTGCGTGCGTGTGTGTGCTCTTTTAAGTTATGCCGACAAACAAGGTGTTAGTTTTATTTTAAGATGGACTTGTCTAGATTTGATCAATATACCAACGCCTCGTTTTGGGAAAGATACGTATGTTTAAATACAAAAGTATCCAGGAAACATCTGTAAAAACACAATTATTTACCTGAGTCTATATTTGGAGTAATACGTCTGCTGATGGACATATGAATTAACAACAACGATATGGATGTGACAGTTAACATGGTATACAATAGTATG
This sequence comes from Cyrtodaria siliqua, assembly GCA_037043455.1. Classification (NCBI taxonomy): domain Eukaryota; kingdom Metazoa; phylum Mollusca; class Bivalvia; order Adapedonta; family Hiatellidae; genus Cyrtodaria; species Cyrtodaria siliqua. The sequence continues at coordinate 46,981 of JAWPHD010012294.1, forward strand.
TTTATGGCATATGTCTATCAGATTATAAACTTTCCCCAGTATGGCAACAACACTCAAATTTTAATTAAGTTTGTTCATATTGTCCGAGTTATTGGTCCTTGACAGTCCTTGGACCAATAACTATGCTAATATGAAATCACTTAAATAATAACATCATAATATTACAACCAAGGTTTTACGCAAGCGTAAAATAGCGAGACAAAATAGCATATTATCTGGGTATGAACTGGAAACAAAAATTTAACATAATAATAGACCAAGTCACGGGTGTTAAAACAATATTGAAAACAAAAATGTTGTCACGGAGACATAAACACGCCACGACCTTTTTTCTTACCAGACACATTTTTTTCCGATTTTTATCACGTACACATGTATCGTCTATGTAAACATTATGTCTTGTTTGTAGGTGCAAAGTGCCTAGACTTTGGAACGACACATACAAAATACAATCCGATTCACACAAAATCATTATAAACCAGTCCATTCCATGGGTCCTGGAGGATGACAACGATGACGGATATGCGTATTCTGCCTGTCATGTATACATGACCGGAAATTCAACAACATACGATGCATATAATGTTCCTGTTAATACTTCCACCGGAAGCTGCGATGAATGGGTGTATGACAAATCAGTGTTCCAGTCAACATTTATAACATACGTAATGGAAATTATTACTTTGTATATGTATTACTTTTTATTTTATTTATCTGGACTGTTCTGCAGTCGTCACCTTTAATACATATTTCCCCGCTGCAAATTTCAAGCAAATATATCTGTCTAGCCTTAATGTTGTATCCCATATAATACAATTATACTGTTTTCGTAACAGAGTTGTACAATGATTTATGCATCGTTAAAGGATTGTACACTAACTTATCATAAAATGATTGTAGAATCATGCATCATAAACGAATTGAATAATAATGCATCGTCAAATAATTGTACAATCATGCATCGTAAAAGGATTGCACATTCACTCATCATACGATGATTGTAGAATCATGCATCATAAACGAATTGTATAACAATGCATCGTCAAATAATTGTACAATCATGTATCGTAAAAGAAGTGTACAATCGTGCATCGGAAAAGGATTGTGCAAACTGATTCCAGGATTGACAAGAGAAGTTTTGCTGAATCATTAGACAACACGGTAGAACAATAAATATTCTGACACTTTACTCCTTGCACATTTAAATAAATTGCATTTTAATGTATGACCTTTTTTTTATTTTCAGGCGAACCTATTATGTGGGCATACATTGGCACGGGCGAATGCCAATATGATTTTGATGGCAGGAGTTTCTTTAGGTGCTTTGGCTATAGGTGTGTTTGCTGACATGTAAGTATTTTAATACTAAGAAAAAAGAAAACAAAAGTATGAAAGGCAAACATTTGAAATCGACGAACGCGTTATATTGCAGTCTCGGTTTGATTGAGACTGTTCATGAACGGTAGTGAAAAGTGCTTGCTACAGTTCATGTCCTCTAGTTCCGGGTTGAGTAGAATTCAATAATAATAACGTCAATAGTACAGAAATTTAAGCCATCTCGAAGATGGTATGCATATGACTGTGAACATGGAACCTTCAATGCCGTATGTTCACGCCATTTAATGGCCAGCGGCATATGTTCCCAGATTTTAACAAAACACTTTGCCTTAAACGAGAAAAGAATGGGCGAAAAAAACAAAATGGAATTTAGTTGGGAGCCTGCTTATCATAGGCAACTGTCAAATACTAAATTAAAAAGCAGGCAACATGTCCTAAGGGTAATTAAACAATACACGGAACCTTTAAATGCTGGAGTAGTGGAACAACCCATTCGAAATTCAAGTATACAAACAAAAGTTTTTGAGACTGTACCACGGACATCTGTAAATATCGGACTCTGCGATATCCAAAGATCGGAATGATTAACAGTTCTGATTCAAGCGCGGGGAGACGTTTTACTGCACGGGCAACGCTACTGCTATATATAAATAGTATCAATGACTCGTTTAAATCCAGTTTGATTGAAATAGTCTACGGTTGTCAAATGGAACTGATAAAATATCATATAAAACAATATGAATGTTCTGCAAATGTTTATAAATAAATTATTGTATGTCGTTTAGTTGGGTATTGTTAAAGTAGACACAGGAGCCAAACAAAACAGGACATGTTATATTCGTATTTCATACTGGGACAACGTATTGGCTGTATCCTCTTTCATACTGGGACCACGTATTGGCTGTATCCTCTTTCATACTGGGACCACGTATTGGCTGTATCCTCTTTCATAATGGGACAACGTATTGGCTGTATCCTCTTTCATACTGGGACCACGTATTGGCTGTATCCTCTAACAATCTAGGCAGCATTAATAAAGCCTAAATAGCGTCTTTCTATTACATATTACAGCCAATACGTGGTCCCAGTATGAAAGAGGATACAGCCAATACGTTGTCCCATTATGAAAGAGGATACAGCCAATACGTTGTCCCAGTATGAAAGAGGATACAGCCAATACGTGGTCCCAGTATGAAAGAGGATACAGCCAATACGCTGTCCCAGTATGAAAGAGGATACAGCCAATACGTTGTCCCAGTATGGAAGAGGATACAGCCAATACGTGGTCCCAGTATGAAAGAGGATACAGCCAATACGTGGTCCCAGTATGAAAGAGGATACAGCCAATACGTTGTCCCAGTATGAAAGAGGATACAGCCAATACGTTGTCCCATTGTGAAAGAGGATACAGCCAATACGTTGTCCCATTGTGAAAGAGGATACAGCCAATACGTTGTCCCAGTATGAAAGAGGATACAGCCAATACGTGGTCCCAGTATGAAAGATGATACAGCCAATACGTTGTCCCAGTATGAAAGAGGATACAGCCAATACGTTGTCCCAGTATGGAAGAGGATACAGCCAATACGTGGTCCCAGTATGAAAGAGGATACAGCCAATACGTTGTCTCAGTATGAAAGAGGATACAGCCAATACGTGGTCCCAGTATGAAAGAGGATACAGCCAATACGTGGTCCCAGTATGAAAGAGGATACAGCCGATACGTGGTCCCAGTATGAAAGAGGATACAGCCAATACGTGGTCCCAGTATGAAAGAGGATACAGCCAATACGTTGTCCCAGTATGAAGTGGCATACCCTATCAAACCTATTCTTCAAGAAGCGAAAACGGGGTTGGCTGGGTAATCAAATAAAATTTTAATTTCGGCTTAAAATGTTTGCATATTGTAAAATTAAAACATTTAATAAGTAATTTTAAACATGTTTTCGCATTTTTTTCAGCAAAAATCATGTTTTTAAATGTGTTTTATTGTCTAAATATCCTTTATAAAATCCCGCTAATATAAACTTTTCCATCGCTTAATGGAATTAAGACGGGACCACGCAATGCTTGCGCGGATTTCTTTATTTGCACTGTCCCGTTTTATTGGGATGACAACAGGGTAAGAGTGAGAGAACCTGGTTTAAGCTCTCAGGGGCCATTTTTGTCACTGACCGTTTATATAGCATAATATGATTAACCTTATATAAATACAAACGATGTTATAAAAGATTTACAGAATTTTGAGTTATTGGCTTCAAACATAAGTGGCTCAGAGCTATTCAGAAATGATTTGGATTTTAAGATTTTATTTTGATTCTAATTGCAAAATATTTAAAAAAAACACTGGGAGGACAGCCAGTCTAGCGATATATACACACGGTAAACATTATAGATCAGTTCAGCTAATATATTCCACGTTAAATAAACAAACTCGTGACATCTTTGTGATTTTCTTCTTTAATTTAAAGTAGTTTTATATTTAAATTATATATATACATGTATAACAATATAATATTTTATCTATTGATTGTATAAAACATATGTGCACAATTTATGTAAACTTAGTAGAAACAAATATTTAGAAGTACCAACCAATCTTATATGTTTTGCTGAAATATAACTGGTCTCTAAAAGCAAGGTTGCATATTGTTTTCCTACACTGTTTATGTTTATAATAAGTATATGACTTGTATTGTTTGTTTCAGATGTGTTTGTATAATATACATTTTACTTACTAGCCTGGTTTCAGTCTAGTCCTAATACTGTTTCTGTATTCTTTGTGTATATGTGTTTATGTTTTTCTTACATTAACTATATCCTTTATCAATGACATTTGTCTTTGCGAGGATTTTGGGAACGTTTCCTAGAATTGTGTGTATAAACTACAGACGGCTTATACAACTCACTCTCGATTGCACGGATGACAGCGTTAACGAAGTCTTCATATGGAAGAAACTACCTCAAGCGTTTCATACAGTACCGTGTTCGAGTGTACGACCACCGTACCATGTCGTTATATGTATTTATACTGCACACGCCTGCAATGAAATATTGCGTCTTGTTGAGCCTCAGTTTCCAGCGACAAACATTTACTGTTTGGGCGGAGCTAAAACAAACATGGTCTGATGAACTTGTTTTGTTTGAATGACGTAACTTCGTCTTTAATATTGTATTTTGTCTTTAATCTTGTATTGTTGTACATTTAACGGTTTGTACTCTTGTTTCTCTGGCTTCTTTCAAGTCACTGAATACTTATCTGGTGGCTTTCTGTGCCTTTTTTGTTTTTACTTTATATATACATGATCATTATGTGTTCTACTTATATGGTTTATTCATGCTGCCTTGTTTTTTAGAGAGTATAACCTGGTGGGGATATATTTATTTACACTGTCCCGTTCTTTTGGGATGACAATAGGGTAAGAGTGAGAATTGGTGCACCCTAGAATCTGGTTTAAACCCACTGTGGCCTTGTTTGCCACTAACTGTTCGAATGGTGTAGCCCTATTGTCAACCCTTTGTGTTTGTGATGTCTTATCTTGCTTTTTATTCATCTTTAAATATGTTCTTTGTATCTGTGTGTGTTTGTGGTTGACTGTTGTCCTTGAATGCTACTTTACCTTTCGATTTATATATCTAATTTTAACATTCTCGTTTTAGTTGCCATACTTTGCTATACAAAAGGCGTTCAGTATGGGCAATGTCGCTGTTCCAACTGCACGCATTACAGATTTAAAACACTATTTTAAAAACAAATACAACACTTACATCATTAAAGTCTGAAAAACAATGGAATGTAAATATGAGGATTAAGTTGGAGATTTATATCTTTCGAGGTTGTATGAAAAACATTAGATTTAGATCTTTCGAGGTTGTATGAAAAACATTAGCTAATTGAAATTAACGAGAATCATCATATATAATCATATCTGACTAGAGTCCTCGTCATCTTTAATATGACTTTGATTGGAGTCTTTGATTAGAGTCCTCGCTATCTTCTTCCTGACTAGAATACTCTGAAACTATTTCATCACACAAAATGACATTTTGCTTAGATGTGCTATTAGCTAATTCTAACAAATACATTCCGACAGTGCCATTATCACCAATTGAAAGAGCTGTAAGGACATAAGCTTTTGAAACATTAATACTATTAACGTGGGGCATATCTCGATGACTACACTCGCCAAAACCCTTGACACCCGTCATTTCTCCACTTATAGCACTCAGTGTTGGCCTCGTTCTGTGATCAGTTATCTCACACCTAAATGTCACCAAGTTGTCATTCTCCTCTTTCGTTTCCTTTTCAACAATTAAATACATGTACTTAAAGCTCTACTTTCTCTCTTCTCCAGAGTGAGGTCTGGGTTGGGGTACACATTATTCCATTTGAAAATATATCCGTCGTTTTTTTTCTTTTATCGAAGAAGCCTGGTGCTATGCTTAACATATTGCCAATTATATTATGTTATATACTGTCATCTTATCACTTCTTTTTTTTCAGATAATGCTAATTGTACTGCCATGTTTCTTTCATGTGCTATGTTTATAATTTCTCCAGTTTTGTAGTTGATTTTTTGGTGTAAGGGTATACTTCAATAACCTGTAAATGACCTCCTTTTTAGCCTTCTATTCTCTCTGAATTTTGTTCCTGATATTTGATATCTTTATCATGTTTATATTCCGTAGTTATGTTTATCATTGCATTACATTTAACTAGTATGCGCTTTTTCAGTTATTTCTGGTATAAATATAACAATTTTAAACAATAACAAAAAAAGTGCAAGTGCTCATAATCAGGTATTGAAATGCATTCTGATATAGCCAAATAACAGTAAAACAATAAAACCTGAAATAACCCAATTGTTTGAACCAAGTTGTTTAGAGAAGTACCAGTGGCGGCAAGTCACTGATGTTCCTTATTAGCACTGAAGCCTTGACGTGGAGCGTCTGCATCAACAAGCGTTGCTCTTGTTCATCTCTGTATTTATTGTTTGTTTCTGTGCGTATTGTTGGTTGGCTGAGGTCCTTGCATGCTATATTTCCTGTTCGACTTTTATATCTACTTGTGTTTATATTCATATGCCATGTTTTTGGTTTAAGTATAAAGGTCGCTATGTCCACAGCCATGCCATCTTCTGGATGGTTAAAATTCTGTACTATTGAGTTTATGAATATTAAGTTCTGCTTAACCCGGGGCTAGGGGGCGTGAGCGGTCCAAGCATATTTCACTACCGTTCATGAACAGTCTCAATCAAACCGAGACTGCAATATTTCGTATGTATCGTGTTCGGCCCGTTTCCAAAGGTCCACTCTCATACTCTTTTTTATCATATAACATGCGGTATGGGAGTGTAATAACACCATTCAATATTTTCGATATTTAATAAATAGAATCTAACATTCGTTCTCATTTATTATTGAATTTATTAAGCTCGTTAGCAAAAATGATATAATGCTCGGCAAGAGCCTCGCATTATATCATTTCGCCAACTCGTTTAATAAATTCAATAATGAATGAGTACTCGTGTAAGATCCTCTATATATCAGACTGGTTTGTGAAATTTCAAATGTACCGCTACTTTATTTTTATTTACTATGTCGGTAATCCTACTACTTCTTTGTTTCAGATTTGGTCGTAAAACCGCCATGATGTTATCCGTGTTTCTGCACGTGGTTGGGGCGTTTGGATCGGCATTTGCTCCAAATTATGCTCTCTTTGTTACATTCAGATTCATCGTAGGCGCATCTAACATTGGCATGTTCATGTCAATGTTTGTTATAGGTAAATTTCTTTTTTTAAATTAAACAATTGACATTGAAGAAAAACGTACCTGTGTGTATTAAACCAAAATACATGTAAGCAACAACAAATATATACATTTTTAAGGTAAAAAATGAATTTAAATGTTCAACGAAACAGTGATTTAATACAAAATGTACAAGTCATCTTCTGTTGCCTTTTATAATTAAGAAGAAATATATAACCAAATTCGTTACTATTGTTCATAGAATAAGTAGACGGTGTAGACGGTGTTAAAACAACTTCAAACTGAAGTAAACATTAACGGATTCATAATTGTAATGATTTCTTAAAATGCATAGTACTGTACATGTATATGTACATCGTTGGTGAACACTTGACGTTCACTAATATTTCATTAACAAAGCAATTGTATCATGTTAATGATCGATATGTTGCAGGTATGGAGTTGGTAGGTCCATCCCAAAGAGTTATTGCAGGAGTAGTGATAGAGTTATTTTGGAGTATTGGCCTCTTGGTTCTGTGTTTCCTGGCCTACTTCATTAGGGTGTGGGACAAACTACAACTTGCGATGGCGTGTCCCACTGTTTTTCTATTTTTGTACTTTTGGTAAGTGTATAGGCTTGCAACCTAACATTTGCTTGGGTACATTTAACTTAACTTTAACATGCATGATGGAAAGGTTTTTTCTGTTTGCGGTCATCAATCATTACGTGGTTCGAGTAATAACTGTCATACCCCATCCAAGAAGCGAAAACGGGGGTGACTGGGGTATGAAATAACAAATATTAATTTCGGCTTAAAAAGTTTGCATATCGTAAAATAGGTCATTTTAAACAGGTTATCGAATTTTTTCAGTAAACAAGTTTGAAACATGTTTTATTGCCGAAATATCCGTTATGAAATCCTGCTAATATAAGCTTTCCATTCGCCTAATGGAATTAAGGCTGGACCACGTAATGATTTCTGGCTCATGTATTATCCATAAAGTTTACTATAACAGCATATTGCATACGCCAAAACATTCATAAAGTACAACGTTATACCATTACTCATTCTATAAGTCACATTTACTTGTATACAAATATTATTTCATTGGGCATTTCAACCTTAGTTTGTTATTTCATGATGTATAGGTTAATTCCCGAGTCTCCAAGATGGCTTATATCCCGAGGTCGTTTTGAGGAAGCTGACACGATCATTCAAAAATGTGCGAAGGTTAATGGAGTAACATTGCCCGATAACGTTATTGGCAAAGACAGTGGTGACCACAACATCGAGAAACTAAGCATTCTCAAAATGTTAACTGTACCAAGATTGCTCTGTAGAACATTGATTATATATTTTAACTGGTAAGATTTCGTGATATTATTTTGTCTAGAAAAATAAAATCATTGACCTTTGGTACCACAGTCTCCACGAATTCGAAACTGTAGTGTGTTTACTCGCTGATACTTTGGTATTATCGAGTCTAATAACATTGGCTTTAAAGAAAAATACCGCTTAAGCCGGTACTAAAGGGCGTGAGAGGTGGTACATCTTATATTACCTCTTTTGAACAGACTCGTTAAAACCGAGTCTGGTACTTTCTTCTCTTTTTTTGTGCATGTTTCTTCCAAAGTATCTTCTTTACCTTAGCCTATTCCTTATGTAACGTGTATGTGAAGTATATAAACGATTTACAATGAAACTAGTAGCATATTCCAAAAATGAAACTATCGATAACTCCAACAGCTCTGGTGATTAATTAGACTAGTGGAATCAGTTAAAGATTGAGTTTTCATTGAAATATAAATCTTTATTTTTGCATCAAGTAATATCGATTTCTACCCAAAAGTGACATGTATGCTTTTATTTAGTCATTTATTTTTCTAACGATGTGTTTGTAAGGGTCACTTACGTCAAATAAAAGCAGTAATGAACGCATGTGTTCAACGATTCACTACAGCTCCACTTAATTTAAATGCGTGTTAATTTCTTATCAAATATTTTTATTAATTATATTTACAGGTTCGTAGTAAGCATGGTGTATTATGGTCTAGAGCTGAATGTGAGCAATTTACACGGTGATATATACACCAATTATGCCATAAATGAAAGTATGGAGGTTGCGGCGTTACTGCTGTGTATACTGCTTCTGAACAAAGTGGGAAGGAAGGTGTTATATGCCGGAACCATGATTCTTGGTGGACTTGCGTGCCTTTCTACACTATTTACTGCGTTATATGCTGATGAATGTAAGATGCTTGTTTATTAAAATGTATAAAATTTGACTTTTAACTTAGTATTAAGATGTCTTCTCCATTTCAATAAATGGACAATTCGAATTTCAATGTTACAGTAGTGCAAGGCGCATTGCATAAACTCAACAAAGCTAATATTTTTGATACTGTCACTCTTTTACTGCATTTGTATCTTTCTAATAAAAATGGAGAAATAATAAGCATACTTTATGACGTCAAGAGAGATGACTTCAATATTTGCATCGTTAATTATCCCGATTTAGACGAGGATAATCTATCGAGCAACATCTTGTATGGTATATGTTTCTCAACTTGTTCGTTTTTGAAGAGCCTGCAGTAGTGTTGAGGAGTTAAACATGTGTAAAAGTAATTATAAAGGTCAAACAGGACATGATGCCTTCAAGGACCACATTCAGCCAAAAACAAGCATAGAAACAAACAGTAACTACAAGGCAAGATATAACGACAACAAAAACATAAATAGGCAATAGGGCTACGCCTTGGAACGGTCAGTGGCAATCACGTGCCGCTGGAGTTTAAAGCAGATTCTAGGGTGCACCAAACCTCACTCTTACCATACTGCCATCCCCATAAAAAAGGAGAGTGTAAACAAAAATATGCACGCCAGGTTTTAGTCTCTAACAAACAAGGCAGCATCAATAGGCAATATAAGTATACACATAAATGATCATGTTTATATGAGTAAAAAGCATAGAAAGCCACAAAGCAAGACGTACTCAGTGACTTGCCAGTGCAACAAGAGAACAAACCGTTGAGAGTACAACTAAACAATATTTCAGACAAACTTCAACGCTACCATCCTTTGAGGATTTAGATAGACGTCATCATTGGGTAACATGTCGGGTCATCGCACAATCAAGGAGGAAAACATAGTGGTGGACTGTAAATTGTTCAACCACTTAACATGTAGAGCGTTGCAAAATGATAAGGACATAGCCTTTTTTGAAGTTTTACTAGTAAAATGTAACAAGAAAGGAAACAAAACCAGCCACGCAAATTTATAATTAACAAATTTATTTACATAAAATATTCATTTACAGAATATACAAATCCACTTGTTGATTACTATTCAATTTTTGAATTAAGGAGGTTGGCTGTGAAAGGACGTAGTGCTGAGATTGTTCTTAAACTGATATTTAAAGCTTATTTGGTATCATTTAGATACAAAATTATCAAAAAATGGGTAGGTCATCACACTTTCTTTTGCACTAGATATCTTAGAAGAAGGCATATACTTCTAACTCCAAAATTTCACTGAAAAGATGTAAAACAGAGTCAATGAACATTTTCATAAAACAAATTCATGACATTAATTTTATTGAAAAACAATTGTTGATGTTCAATTACGTATAACCATGTCTGTCAAAACATTCTCAAAAAATTGTAATCCTTTTCGTCTTTTTACTTTTAAAAGCAAAAATATCCCACTCATTTTTTAAAGAATTTGTTTTAACTAAAATGATAATTCATGATAAAAAAAGTATGTTCTAATGCTGAACTTTTTTTAAAACTTGCATATTACAACGTCCTATGACATTTCTTTAGAAACAAGTAAAAACATATATAAGTTTTCAGACTTCTAATGATATTTTATTAAAATCTTTAAATTACACACATTTTGGAGTAATTTTGACATTTTCATTGTAAAATACCATACACACAGTTTTGACATAGAGATCGAATATACAATTACCTCAGTTTCTATTTTTATATATGAATTCCACTATTAAAAAACAAAAATCTAATTTTTTTCTATAGCAAAAGGATAAATTCTACTCAGAGCTACCCTGTTTTTTTGATAACCAGAAATGATCATAAATGACGGAAAATATATGAAAAATATTTTTTCGTTTAAAATTTGATATGTTACCATCTTAAATCATAAAGTGTATCCGTATCTACTAGAATGCAAGAAATTAAACAATGCTGTTGTCAAATAAAGATATGAGTTAAAAAATAAAATTCTTAAACTTAAAAACGTCAAAAATTTACCAGCCAACATCCTTAAGTTCAAATAAAATTATCCAATGTTCCAATTATCCAAAGTGTAAATTTAATCCAATAAAACAGTAAGTTTCTCTTTAATCTCAAACAGTAAGTGTCTCTTTAAGTCTAAATTAATTTCCAATATTTCCGATTTATGTCAAATATCCAATTTCATTATTATTTTGAATGAGCACAATAATAAGTAAATCCTCACAAATATATTTTATAAAAGCATCCAAATTTAAATTAACTTTAATAAAGTAAACTGAAACTGATCTGAATAGAATCCCATATTTTGTTTATATACTGTCAGAGACAGTTCTTGAAGGCTTTACCACTAAAACCATCCAATACAAATAGTACAAATTTCATCTTAAATGAATTTGCATAAAATAAGTGCAGTGAAAACTGTCCACATCATCATAATAATTTTGCATCAATAATTTGCATATACATTGTAAACATGTTTACATCTATATTATTTTTCACTTCTGCAAGGCCAAATCAATAATAAACACGCAACAATGCATGTGCACATATAGATATACAGGTAACATAAGTCCGGTTGTGATAGTCCTTGTCGCGGAAGAGTTCTTAATTAACTTATCAGGGTTACGATCATAACATTGTAAAATAGTTTTTATGATAACGGTAGTCCTGCTGGAGTAACTTCGTAGTTCTACAAATATTACAATATGAAAGTCCTCAACACAGCCAAAAGCTCTAGAAAAACGAGTACGGTTTTAAAGTATAAAACGAATTAAGAAACTTATCTGCGACAAGAACAATTACAACCTGACGTCCACTGTGACGTGATTTACAAAGTTCCATGGTCATGTTCACTTTCATACAAACTTTATCAAACTTGTTGTACGAATTTATCACAAAAACAAGGCTATGAACATAATATCTTGCAACGCACTGTATTTTTAATGTTTGTCCCATTTACAATTGCTTTTCTCTTTAATTGTGCACCCTAAAACCCGGTTCAAATAGACTTTTTGCCACTGATCGTTTCAAAGACATTATACTGGTATTATGTCGCATACGTTGTTTTCATGTATTATACTTATATTGCCTATTAATGCTTCATTGTTTGTTAACGATTATAACCTGACGGGGACATCTTTATTTACACTGTCCTGTTTGTTTTTATTGGTATGGCAATTTGGTGGTTAAAAGGGACAATGTCCGTAACTTTTAGCTTACAAAACACACACTATTTACGTTCACAAACATTACACACTAAACATTATTGAATATGCAAGATTGTTTAAGGAATTCAATCGCTGTGCAAAAAAGAATTGCCGCTTTGCGCTTTTGTACTCGTAACCAACTAAAATGGCGGGTAATAATAGTGAGCGCGTTATAGTCGACGTCGCTCCTGACTGAGCTAAACGGGCTATACATATTACGCAATACATACTATGTAGAAAAACTAATGCGCTAGTGGCAGTCACGTGATCAGCAGAAAATGTAAATAAAATGGGTCCCACACTATTTACAAATAATAAATCAATCTATTTTTTTCAAACTCACGAACGTATTACTACATGCTTATCTGGGTCTATGCTAATGTTTTCATGTATACATTTCACTGAATAAAATCAGACAGTTATTTGGCTATGCTCAATATCTGCTTACGTACGGACAGTGTCCCTGTAAACCTGGTTTAAGCCACAAGCGGTATTGTCAACCCTTTGATGTTTATGATGTCATATCTTGCCTTTCATTCATCTTAGTAGATGTTATTTGTTTCTATGCTTTTACAGATCTGATACGTGTCATTAAACTCAAATCATTAAAGACGTACGTTCGTATGTACGTGTAACTAACGTCAATAACAATATAATTTTGATGAGAATTGGTTTTTGCATACTATGCCTTTCTTCATTTCGCGTAAAGCGTTTGGAGTGGATATATACAATTGAACCTGCAAAACGTGAACGATACTTAAACACAGTCTATTAAATCATTTTAGAATTATTCTATAGTTAGAATTGTATGATATTTGGTTTCATGAAACTCATTACTCATTGAGAGATACAGTCTAAATCTGTTTCTCACAGCAATTTAAATGGTCAGTCATTTCTCGTAACACACTGAGTTGCATCATCATGGCATGACGTGATGTCATAATACCATGATGTGTTGTCATAATACCAGAAAGTGATGCCATGATAAAAACAAACAAATGAAAGTATGAATGAAGCATTCTGATTGGTTCAGTGATAAAATTAGACCATTAGAATCAGATAATCTAAAACACATTACATTCTCAGAACTCATTTAGGATTTACTTGACATTGAGAAATGAGGTCATTGAAATCCAGAAATTTAAAACAAAATTCTAATAATAAAATAATTATAAAATGATTTAATAAACTGTTAAAAGCGAAATTTATTAAAAGTGTAAATGTGTACTACAAAGTGTGTATTTAACCGATATTGAAATATTGAGGTCATGTTAAACTCAAAATATCTATTATATTTCATTATATTTACTATATTTTCATTACTGAGTTTGAATTAAAATAGAACGCTCAGACAGTTCCGTGTTGTGTGCTCTTTTCAGCATTGTACTGGGTCACACTTGTATTGGAAAACACTGGAAAGTTTGGAATTTCTGCTGCACTTGCCATTAGCTATGTTTGGTCTGCCGAGTTATTCCCCACAGTCGTGCGCAACGCAGGAATGGGTTCCAGTTCCATGTTTGCCAGTATTGGTGGTATGGTGTGTCCATATATTGCTGACCTGGTACGTACCAGAGAACTAACATAACGTCGCAACGGTCTATTTCTGACCAGACACTGACTGGTCTGTGATACAATAGTTACAAAAGAAAGTATTTTTCGTTTTTAAATTTTATACCAGTCATTTAAAATTTGAGATTCTTTTTTAAAATACCAATAATCTCTTTCTGAAATCTTTGTTTTGGGTTCATGTTAAAGCCTTGTGGTAAGTAGCATGTGATTGTGTAATATAATTGTATATGGGTGATAATATTAAAGGCTTTCCACTTTTCAGTGGACAGACCTGTTGTTATCATACTGTTTATTAGGCCTTTCCACTTTTTCCGTCTCATTCTTCAACTTCTTCTCTTCATCTTCTTTGTCTTCTTCTCTTTCTTCTTCCTTTTCGTCTTCTCCTTCATTTTTCCTTCTTCTTCTGCTTCTTCTTGTTCGCGCCACTTTTCATAGAAAAATTTGTCAGTATGCATCAAGGTACATCGTAGTTTGTGATAGTCCACTGAACATTCTGAAGTCATGACGTAATCCAAGACGGACGCAAGTGACGTTAATAGGACAGTCAGTTACTGCATATCTCCTGTATTGATGATCTCATCTGAATTAAATGGTAAGAGATTATAGATTTCATATCGTAGTTGTGCAAGAGTATAATATGATGGCCGCTAGAGAGCTTATCAATTCAAATTCGTTCAAGATCTATAGTTCCTCTATAGTTTAAGAAATTATATTCCTGACAAATATCGCTTGTACGAGCACCAGTTTGGTCCAAAGATAAAAAAAAAGTAATCGAGGAACTTCCGAACCCCAGATCTGAATGGGGGTACACCTCCTCCCAGTCCCTCCCCCATTTTGCGCTTCGCGCCTCGTATTAGGATTAGGTTGAAAATAGATCACGATACGCCCCTGATTGGTAAAACACTAGGTGTCGTTGCTTTTGAGAACACTGACCGTTATGACATCATTACATTAACCAATATGATGGCAATATTTCTTTAAGTGTGAAAACAGTACAAATATTTCAAAAACTGAACAAACCACACATTCATATTGCAGTCTTTCTTATCCTAATTAAATATAAACTCGAAAGGAGAAATAGCATTCAAGGACGACAGTCAACCACAAACACACACAGAAACAAAGAACAACTTTAAAGATGAATAAAAGAACAAATAAGACATCACAAACACAAAAGGTTCTAGTGTGCACCAAACCTCACACTTACCCTACTGTCATCCCAATAAAACGGTACAGTGTAAATAAAGAAATCCCCGCCATGAACTAAGTTGATTTTTCCCCCCATTGTTTTCTCGTTTTGGGCAAAACATTTTGTCAGAAACTGGGACCAAACGCCGCTGGCCATGGAATGGTATGAATTTTACTACATTGAAGATTCCATGTTTACCGTCATATGCCTACCATCTTCGGGATGGCTCACACTTTTATACTATTGGCATTTTAAATATTGATTTCTGCTCAACCCGGGGATAGAGGGCGTGAATGTAGCTAGAATTTACTACTACCGTTCACGAACAGTCTCAATCAAACCGAGACTGCAATGTTTTTTTATATTTATCGTATTCGGTGGTTTCCAAATTTCTTCTTTCTTACTCTTTTTTATATATCACAGTAGCGTTGCCTGTGCAGTGTGGCGGCGGTAAAACGTCTCCCCGTGCTTGCAGTCAGAACGATTATTCATTCCAATCTTTGGAGATCGTTGAGTTCGATATTTATATATATATATTTGTGGTTCATTCACAAATACATTGTTTTCTTACTTTAATTTTAAATAGGTGGTTCCACTACTCCAGTCTTTAAAGGCTATGAGTATAGTTTAATCACCATTAGGATATGTTGTCTGCTTTTTAATTTAGTATTTTGACTGTTACATGTGATACTCAGGCTTCATAACCTCTGCTCTCAACTAAATTCCATTTTATTTTTTTCGCCCAATGTTTTCTCGCTTAGGGCAAAGCATTTTGCTAGCAACTGGGACCATACGCCGTTGGCCATGGAATGGTGTGAAAATACCGCATTCAAGGTTCCATGTTCACCGTCATATGCGTACCATCTTCGGGATGGCTCAAATTTCTGTACTTTTGGTATTTAAAATATTGAGTTCTGCTCAACCTGGGGATAGAGGGCATGAACTTCACTACCGTTCATGAACTCTCAATCATACCGAGACTGCAGTAGTTTTTGTATTTCTCGTGTTCGACGATTTCCAGATTTCTCCTTTCATACTTTTTATGACGTTAACCAATACCGGCTTTTCTTATCCTAAGTAAATTTAACCAATTCTGACAGCATAATGTCACCAGGTCAAAGGTTAAAGGGCAAATGGAAGCGGCTGGTCCAAACAACAATAACGGCTTGTTTCTCAGTTACGGGGTTTTTTCTTTATCAAGAATAGTTATATATATTGTTTAAGTACTTCGATAAACTTTTCAGTTTTTGTTTTAAACATCAATGAAAATCGACAGTGTAAACAAAAATATGATAACGCCAACGACGTAAAACTTAAACAATATATGTTAGCACATAACTTTGTTTGTTTGTTTGTATGGTGTTTTACGTCATTTTCAACACATGAAAGGTGATATATGACGGTAGTTTTATGGCCACGTTTCCTGGGTAGAACCAGTACTGTACACATCCCGCCATCCGTAATAATCGACGCTTCCTCACAAGTCGAGCTCCCAGTGGGATTCGAATCCGCAGTGGTGAGAGGCGCGAATGTTTACAACGCAACGTCGTTAACCACTCTGTCACGGAAGTAGGCACATAACATGTGGCACATTGGTAGAACGGATAATTTTAAATAAGAAAGTGTTTTTTTAGCTGACATTTTAAATGACGTCACAATGAAACACAGAAAGCTTATATCTTTAAATATATCATACAAACGCAATTATAAAAGCAAAAGGTTAAAACTTACACACACTCAAGTCATGTTAAATCTACAAATATCAGGTCATGACGCCATCAAGTCCTGACGTCATCAATTGAATGAATTCTTTTGAACAAAACAGAGCATCATCTAGAAGTAGCCTAATAAATTGGCTCCTATGCAGTTTTTTTTTTATTCTGACGTTCTATGTAACTGCATATACGCCTAATTTCCTTTGCAAAAAACGCGACTGGAAAAAACGCTCGAACACCCATGTGATTTTCGAACGAAATTGAGCAGCTTATCAGACGTATGTGCGTAAACCATGACGATAATCTAACAAAATAATAAGTTAGTTACCATTTACTTTCGGTTTTATTTTTTCCGAAGCATATTTTACATAATATATCGGTTTTTCGTAGAACGCTATACATGTGTATTGACAATATATTGACAAGTGCGCGTTTCTCCCAACGTTGCATGCGCATGCGCATAAGTACACATTTTCCACTGTGGACAACGTGTCACGAAACTGCGTTGTTTATAATGTACCTAGTATAAAGTTTTCAAGTCTTAGGTTAACAAAAGGTAATGGGCGAAGGGTGCCGGGATATTTATTATATATTACCCCTTCAGACATTCTCTTAAAAGAAAAATTAAAAAAATCTCGCTTGTTTTATAGCCTGATCTGGGGGAAAAAGCACCTAACCATAGACCTACTGTATGTCCATGACCTAACTTAAGCTTGTTTATTTTGTTTTGTTATGTTCATTTCATTTAGTGTGTAGGGGGTGGGTGAATTCACGGGTGGATTCAGGAGGCGACCCACTAAACAATCTGTAAAATATGGAAATTTATATTAAACAAGAGCTGTAGGAGAACAGCGCAGCTCGACTATTCAGAGAATAATAAATGGTATAGCCAGTATATACCATCAGAAAACAAGGCTAAAACAATGTGAGGGGGTGGGGGTGGGTATAGAAACTCGGGCCGATATAAAAATTATTGTTAGAATCTCATACAAATTATAGTAAAATTTGGGGCAGGGTGACATTTCATTTATTTTTATCAGTTTTAATCCAAAGCTGCTGTCATTTAAAAGAAAATTGTGGTCGAAAGGCAACTCGGGGAGGGAGGGGATACCTGGCGATTTTTTATTGTGGCCTCATTTCAGGATGTTTTTTTTAAATTGATATTTCGTCTGTGTATCTGAATTTAATCTAAATTGCTTTATATGTAAATGATTGTGGTCAAATTAAAATTTTAATATCCAATAATGGAAGATAAATGAAAACAATTTCCCTCCCCCTGTCCTCCATGTGAAAAAAGTTTCCAGTAGGGGTGGAGGTGGGGGAGGGGCGTAATGGGTGGGGGTGTGCAACATAGCTTTATGTGTAAGAACTGACCAAAACAACACAGAAATATGTAAAAAAAAAAAAATATGTATATCGAGTTTCGAGTGGAAATATAACAGCCGTAACTCCGCCGCTACTGGTCCGATCTGGTTGGTTTTCGAACTTGGCCAGTAGAGATAATAAAATTTACCAAAACAATACAGAAATATAAAAACATATATAGTTTAGTCTTGAGTGGGGGCGGGGGGTGGGGGGGAGGGGGTTAAGTGTGTGTGTGGCGGGGGGGGGGGCATAGCAATATATGTAAGAATTGACCAAAACAACACAAAAATATGTAAAAAAATAATTAAATGAGTGTCGAGTGTGGGGTGGCGGGAGTGGGGGTAGGGGGGTGGGGGGTGAGCAACATAGCTATATGTGTAAGAATTGACCAAAACAACAGAAGAATTGACCAAAACAACAGAAATATGTAAAAAAAATGGAGGGGGAGAGGGCTGTGTATGGGTGGGGGGGGGGGGGGGGCGGGGAGGAGGGAGCCCATGCCCAAATATGGGTGAAGTACAAATAAGATGCATAATGATATAAGATCCCAAACCAAAATTATAACTATATATACACCAGCTTACATGCAAACCTAGATCTGCCTTTATTGCACATTTTATGGGCCTTCACAATTTGGGTTCCATGGGAGCCCAGCATTTGCGGAAGGCAACATTACTTAAGCAACCCTTTACAACATACTATAAGGAAACCAAGTCCCAAATTTAGTTGAGCTAGGGTGGGACGTTGTGATTTATAAAAAGAAATCGTTGTGTGTTTGGTAGAGCTGAACATGGTGATTTTGTGTTCGAAAACAATAACTGTCACTAGTATTCAAATCCCCCATCCACCACCCCCCCCCCCCCCTCCACCCCCACCCCACCCCCAGGGTTTATGAGATGACGAGTTGTCCGTTGTCAGTTGCCCGTCGTCGTCCTTGTGAACACTCTTGCAACTTCATTATTATTATCTTTACCAAACTGCTAATTTTCATATATTTTATATACTCTTTATTACTGTAGAATAATAAACGAATAAAACAAATAATGTTAACAATACTATAAATAATAAAATATAACAACAAATTTAAATCGGCATGAAATATGTGTAGTTTAAACACACTATGTACACAATGTTTTACGATTGTAGCAATAAACGGTTCTATTCTATTCTATCGACGGTGCATGGTGGGTTGCGTATGGTGATCTAATATGCGCATTGAACTCTGGGTAAGAATTTCAAACAAGATGGCGGTAAATTTGGATAATTCGGAAATGTGTCAATATATTCGTGATAAATTTTGATAATCTGAGATATTTCATCGTGGCAGGTAAATTTTGAAACACCAATCGACTCAAAAAAAAATCTTCTTTCAACCTATGCATATATAATATACAAACAATGCTGTTTAAAAGCGTGAAACCTTCCCAACAGATTCCGTTGGGAAAGTCCAGTCGTAAAATGTGCAATAATCAATACACGTTGATGCTCGCCAATACGAAAAATTTCTAGAAGATAAACACTGAAATTAAATGTTTCAGATACAAAACTTAGATTGTTTTACGTTGAAGAAGAGGTGTTGTATCTTATAAAACCTCTCGTGAAAAGATTTAATATCACCGAATAGGCTACTTTCTTGAATTCGAATATCAAGTGAATGTGAAATTAATAAAGAAATATGTCATTGTGAATGTAATAATATAAAACATCAATTGTAAAGATATATACTCTAAACATAAATTTAAAGATATATACTCTAAATACGCATGTACCCTTGTTATCTTGCATTTGTGTATGGAGTTTGAAGCCATGTAAAGTTTTCGTTTCTGGTATTCGAAGGCTATAGCAACAATCCGCTGTAAAGTGGTTCCTCCATTATGCTCTCTCTCTCTCCCTCTCTCTCTCTCTCTCTCTCTCTCCATAATCATTTAATTTTATTCATATTCAAAGGGAAATATCGTTGAGGGCTCGTTTGGCAAGGCTCTGCCGCTGTTTATTTTTGGAGGACTTTCGGTGGCCGCTGGATTATTGTCCTTACTTCTCCCTGAAACTAACGGCAAAGTTCTGCCAGAAAATATCACTGATGCAGAGAACTTCGGCAAGTGAGTACATTATTAAAACTGTACAGACACTTGGCATTGCACAAACCTGTCTTTGATATATTTACACCTGCATTTTTTCCATATGTTTAAATAATGATGGGTTGTTTTACATGTGAATATTTCAAAATTGCTACAACATAATTATATTATATCTGTAACTTGTTCTGCAATCTTGTTTCACCTCCAACGGATAAACCTTGTCTGCATGTACATCTTTTTACCTAAGATGTTTCTCTAACTTTGGGAAGAGAAAATAAACACAAGGAGCTATTAACGTTGATGTGGTTTGCAAGTTGACAGGATGTTGTTATATACGAGGGATGTTCGAAAATCAATGCAACCTGTCAATGTGTTTGGTACAAGTTTACAATATATCATGATATATAGTTATATACATTTTATTTATTTTCTTAGACCTTAGGCCGAAATTTTGAAATAGAGAGATGTTATATTCACACAGTTATATATTATCTTTGAGAACTCGTTACTTTACTAATATGCATTTTTCATCATGCACAATAAAGCTGTCAAACACAAAGTTTATAGACGCAAGTAATAGTGTGCATACAAATGACGTTTGACCTCTTATGTATGGGCAATACATGTTACCTTTTCAGGCCTTTAGATGTAAGCTGATGTACTGATTGTTACTTGCTCTATACCTTCCTTACTTTCAGGGATGACAAAACAGCTGGAAAGTCGACTGGTAAAAATATTATATCAACAACGCATTTGAGAAGCTGTGGATCCTGGAGAAAAATTCTGAACCAGTCAACCTCTAGAGAACGAGAACTAATATCTAATACCCTTTGAACGTTTTGTTGATATCATGGTTTTACGTGTCACGAGAATTAAGGATACTACTTTACTACTGTTAATCGAATGGTACAGGGCGACATTAGGCCTGTCCTTTCGGAAAGAAGGTTTAAACAGCACCGAACACACCAATGGTTACCCTTTTAAAGTTTCATTATCGACAGAATGCGCATTTGGCTCAAGCAGAGGTGCGCAAACTTAGGCTTTAAACATTGCAATCTCTTAACATTAAATGGCTTGAAAAATCGGTAGTGTTATTACTTACTGGACCTTTGGGATCACCAAACCCAATATTTGTGGCTTTAAAGTAGAATATCGCTTAAACCGGTGCAAGGAGGCGTGAGAGGTGTTGTACTTTACATTACCCCTCATTAACAGTCTCAAATAACAGACCACTCGAGCGAAGTTGCTAGGCATTGTTAAACGCTCGAGGTGGTCACACTCGCGATATGAACTTTGTGACTTTGGTTTATGAAGTGGGTAACTTTGAATAAGTAAAAAAACATGACTTTTCTGTACGATATTGATGAAATTTGGCCAAATGAATAAAATAAAGATGATATATGAAGACTACAAAAATTTGTTGTATCTTTATGGGATCATAATAAATTTCATCAGCAAAAAGATGTGTGTTTTCAAATGTACTGAATGTACAAAATATACATCTTAAATTTTATGAAACGATATATAAATAAATTTTAACTTTTAACGAGGCTTTTGCCGAGTTAAACTTAAAAATGATTCATAATGGGTTTATATTATATAGTATACATGCACATGTAAATGTGTAAGTGAAACATGATATCAAATATAGCAACCTATCTTTCCGCTGACCGTTCCAAGGCGGTAGACGTATTGTCAACCATCTTTTATTTGTGATGTCATATCTTGCATTTGATTCATCTTCGTAGCTGTGCTTTGTTTCTGTGCGTGTTTGTCTTTGACTGTGGTCCTTGTTTCTGTACGTGTTTTGTGGTTGACTGTGGTCCAGGAATGCAACATTTCCTATTCGATTTTTATATCTACTTTTGACATAAAATAATAATTGTTCCTCAATTTTGTATTATACATAATTATAAACACAAGGATGACTTGTAACTTTTTTATTAAAATCAATATGATAATAAAAAACAAAAGGTGCGCCATTTTGTTCTTTTTGAAATTATAAACTTACATTTTGGCGGAATATTCGAACCATGTCGAAGATATAAAAAATTAACAATTAAGCACATAATTTATTCGGTGTAAAGATTTACCGGTCTTCATTTATGACCAGGTTAGTTCAAAATTGTATTCTCATTCACGAGTCATGTGAGTTTTACTTTGAAAAATATTATTATAGCCCAAATGCATCAGTATCTGTTCATACTTAACTATATAACTGAGCTAAGTCTAGCTGCTGTTTTGAACAAGTATTGAACTAATTCAAAACACGGTTGAGTGACTATATTCAAAAAAAATAAATCTGGGCGATATTCGTTATATTAATTAGAATTACTTTTTTACATAAATCCTGTGAATATATTTTAGAGGTTTTATAGTTTATTAAAGTCTCGTCATGGTATAGTATTATATAATTATATACAATACAACATTACATATGATTTTAACTATGCCATTCTAAAAGAATTATAAGAGACTGTATGAAAATTAATTTCATTTACAACAATAATATAATATGACAAATTGCACTTAAGTGATTGGTTCTGGACTAGTGCACCAGCCGTGTCATCAGACTCACAAATAGCTGAAGCAATAACCAAAAAGAACCAATCACGAAGATTTTATTACTTTCACAACATATATATATATATCATAGAATAAAATGTTTCGGCCTATACACACATTATATATAATATGCTAAAAGCTGAACAGTCATTGTTAATCACCCGCACGTGATTCATTACCATGGTACACATGTTAGTTTAATCGCCATTAAAAGTGTCTGCATGAATAGGCTATGTATTTTGTAAATAAACACCTGGGGACAATTAGTCCTCCTGATAATCGCATGATAAATGAAGCAAAAAGAGCATTTATCACATCAGGTTAGACCACGCATGAATAGAATAACAGTAACTGCTCAGAAAGTGCATGTCACATTCAAATTAAATATAGATAGATAGATAGATACTTTTATTGACTTAAACTATTACAGTTTTTCATCATTACAAATATATGATAATTATAATATACACACACGTGACAGATATTAACATTGCAAATACAACAAAGTAATCACTAAGTTTTTGTTTTGTTTCATACATATTTAAACAATCAAAAACATACATATATTATGGTATGTCAATGATAAACGAGGATGTTCTAAAATAAGAAATCTAGTGGTTTTTTTGTGTTGTTTGTTTTTAGTCTGTTAAAATGGATGTAGATAGCCTTAATACAAGTGCATCGGAAATGAATTTACTTAAACTAAGAATAATCTTTTTGTTTAATGACTGCAACAATTCTACAAATTTAAACATGCTTGGTCTAGTTGTGTATTATTTAGGAATATATTTGTTTCTAATGTTAGAGTAAGTAGTACAGATCAAAATAAAATGGTACTCGTCTTCAATAGCGTTTGTGTTACAAATTTCGCACACTCTTTCGTTTCTCTCTGTTCTACCTCTTGAGTATCTCCCTGTTTCTATTCTTAAACAATGAGCGGATAATCTTATTCTTGTTATACAACTTCTTAATTGTTTGGAGCATAATGTTTCTAGATATGTTTCAAAATCAAAATTCTCTTTCACCACCTTATATAGCGTTAAAACTCTACTGCCTTCTATATCAGATCTCCATTGTTGCATGAAATTATCTATTAATCTTTGTTTAAATATTAAAGGAAATAGTTTAAAACTAACACTCATTGGATTATCCCAGACATTATTAAAACCGTTACTGTTTAGGATAAACCTTATATTAGTTAGCCAATTCTTCGCGCCCTTATTACAGTTAGACAACAAATCCTTATATATTGCTTTTAGTATAATGTTCTCTGTAGACAATAGTTTATACCAATATTTGATCATTTTTACATATCTATTAATGTATAAGGGGTAACGAGAGAGCTCTCCGTAAATACCAGCATTACTTGTGGTAAGTTTAACACCTAAAATAATTTTACAAAATTTTAACTGTATTCTCTCAATATCTTTTGATTTTGTAATCCCCCATATTTCACTTCCATAATTTAATATTGATGCCACAAAAGCATCGAAAAGCTGAAGAGATAATTTTGGTTTCAATTCATATTTTCGTATATTAACCAAGAGTATATTCATTGCTTTTAAGGCTTTTCCACAAAGACATTGTTGGTTTAACGAAAAGGAGCCAGTATAATTAAGAACCACACCTAAATAATTAAAATCATCGACGACATCTAATAAACTTCCATTATAATACCACCTTTCACATTCTTTAATTCTACCCCTTTTACGAAATACAACTATTTTTGTCTTTTCAGTATTAACTTCAAGACCCCAGGATTCACAGTATTCATAGAGTCTATTAAGACTTTGCTGAAGGTCATCTGGGCTATATCCCAGTACAGCCATATCATCAGCAAAAAGCAACAGTATTAAAGTGATATCATTAAGAGATAAACCACCATCTATTCTATTTAATAAGAACAATTCTATATCTTCTATGAATATAGAAAACATAATCGGTGAGACAATATCACCTTGCTTTAGACCGATAGAAATATCAAAAAATTCGGAGTAAGATCCACAGGACTTAACACATGCTTTAACTGTATCATACATGGATCTGATTATCCTAAGCATTTTCCCGTTGACACCACATTTATATAGTTTTAACCACAACGCGTTTCTGTAGACAGAATCAAACGCTTTTTTCAAATCTATAAATGCGCAATAAAGTCTTTTTTTGTCGTTTAAAATGTTGTTTATAATGCTATGCAAAATAAATATTGCATCTGTTGTTGACCTACCTTTTCTAAACCCGAATTGAGCATCTGATATGATATTATTATTTTCGCACCAATTGTCAATCCGCGTATTCAAGATGCTTGTAAATAGTTTACTCATACAATTAATTAATGTAATGTAATTAATATACACTCATTTAAAACAGTATTATTTATATAAATACGAATTTCTAGATTGTAAAATATTAAAACCGGTTTTGGCACAATCTCTTATCATTTCCTGATTGGAAAATAAAAACTGCATCTTGTCTAAATCACTAAAACTATAAAAAAGCAAACAAACAAAAACAGAGACTGTAAGAGCTTATTTAAATAATGCATCTCTATGTTCATTATACATATTGCACTTAAGGATCACATGCATTTCGTCTTCTACATCTGCCTTACAAAGTGGGCACACACGGTCGCTTACTCGTAAGTTCTCATAGCGTCCCGTCTAAATTTCGAAAAAGCTGATCGATGACATAAAGGTAATATAAGCTGACAATATGTTTCTACACAATACTCTGATTTAAACAGCTTTAACTTGTTGCCACCATTACCACTTGAACCTGTGACTCGATGTATTCTAAGTTTCCATTTTTCAATGTGTTTGTTCATCAAATAATCAGCAACAGAATTAATGAAAACAACCTTAAATGGTTTAAAATTAGTATCAGATTATCTTGGATCGATGTTTTTAAAATTCAAGTTAACATAGTAAAACCAGTTTATAGCTCTACTGGCCATGTTAATATAAATGAAAGCTCGGACAAGTTCGAAAACCAGCCAGATCGGACCAGTAACAGCAGGCCCTTGATTTAGTTAAAAATGCTATATTTTGCCTCGTTAAGACGATAGGGCCTTCATTTTTCATCCGATCTTTACCAAACTTTATTTGGTTGTTAATGTTAATAAAAGCTCGAAAAATTTCAAAAACCAGCCAGATCAAACAGTTAACGGCGACGTTATGGCCCTTGATTAGTTAAAATTCTATACTTTGCCTCGCTAGGACGGTAGGGCCTTCATTTTTCATTTGATCTTTACCAAACTTTACCAGATTTTCTGACTTTTTATTTTATTATTATTATATTTTTTTCGTTTAATTTTTTTTTTATTTCTTTTTGAATAATTTATTTATTTGTTTTAATTGTTTTAGATTTTTTTTTTTTTTTTAACCTGTTAGATCAGACCAGTAACAGCGGAGTTATGGCCCTTGATTTATTTTAAAATGCTATATTTTGCCTTTTTAAGATGATAGGGCCTTCATTTTTCATCCGATCTTTACCAAACTTTACCAGATTGTTAATATCAATGAAAGCTCCAGTTAATCTAAAAACCAGCCAAATTGGACCATTTATACAGTAGTTATGGCACTTGATTTTCTGAAATATGCTATATTTTGGCCTCATTAAGACGAAAGGGCCTTCATTTGGACGGATTTCAGTGAAACTTTTCAGGGATGATCAGTACCAAGCCTAGTTGTACATATCGTCCCCGTGTCCGGTTGAATGATTTTGGCGGAGTTATGTCCCTTTAAAGGTTTTAATACACAAACGTTGTCCTGGCTCGTTCTCCTGGACCCCTGGCCGGATTTATACGAAACTTTTTAAGGATGATCAGTTCCAGGTCTAGTTGTGCAAATCATCACCGTGTTCCGGTTGAATGATTTTTGGCAGAGTTATGACTCCTTAAATGATTTAATACACTAACATTGTACATACTAGTTCTCCTGAACCTCCGGCTGGATTTCAAAAACACTTGGCAGGTATGATCAGTACCAAGCCTAGTTGCGTATATCATCGCCATGTTCCGGTTGAATGATATTATACATAAACTTTATGTTTAGCCAGTAGAGCGTCCACAGGCCCTGTTGGGCCTCGTGTTACAAGATGTGTTAGCCTTAGGACAGGCCCAAATAAAAATTCGCTTATTCAATCTAAAGTTGTTCGTATTCATATTGCGATACTAGAGATTGCAAATACATTTCCACTGTTTAATGAAAGCAGGTTTCCAACCCATATCACCAGAGACAGCAGCCGTTGGAACTGAACTGAATGTTGTTTAACGGCTCATCAACACAGTATAGGTTATTTAGAGCCGCCCCAGAGAGAGGGGAAGGATACATAGGAATCCGGGAACCTGCCCTACTCTTATTATCGAATAGATTCCTATGGTTCTTTAACGTGCTCGGAGGATAGCCGTTGGAGTATATTTCCCGGGCCCTGGTAAATACGCATTGCTCTATTTTGTACGGCATTAATGCATGAATAAGATATGCAACCCCATTTAGCAGCGCCACAACAAATAACGGACCAAACTAACGAGTATCATATGACATACCACCTTAACACTTATATTTTGCAATTAGCAAACCAAAAGCACGACTCGCGCTCTGAGCGGCTACCTTTGCTGTAACACTATAGTCTAGATGTTCTGTTAAAACGATTCCAAGATATACATATTTATATTTTAGATGTTTAAAATAAATTAGGATATTGGTAATAATGATGTGTTATTATTATTACATGATCTTATAATTGACCGGTCCATTGTTTTAACTTCATTACCACTTGAAACACAAATATGTAATAAAAACGTATGTGCATGGAAAGGACTATATGAACCCATTGCCCCAAGGCCTGTTCTATTAAATAAATGTTTAAATATATATCATGGCTTCTGGGAGAGATAAATTCGTAACTTATATATCGATAACACACCAAGTTAAATAAACTAACACGCAAAAGTTACACTACAAAACCATTTATCAAAACTCTATTCAGGGTGTTCAGATCATATAATAACGTATATGTGCCGATTAAAGAGGATTTGTATGGGTTCTTAAAATACCCGTGCTTGAATATGCGTAACTCTTAATTCAACCGCCTCCAGTTTTTGGGCTTAAGTCTGGGCTGGCTTAAAGCCATTGATATTGTATCTATAGAGTCTGGATTCTCAAAATATGTAAGTTGTATATATATAACTTGTCGTCATTTTAGGTTTGGAAATGGTGTACATAATTATGTTGTACAAATTGACTATTGTTGGCGGGATAGCTACTTTAGTCATACACTAATGCACACTGTGTTAGTAAACAGTGTAAAACATTAGTCCCCAATTTATATCATACTACATGTTTTGTCTCCACGATGATCAATGATGATAACCTCGTATAAAGCCACGATAGTACTTTGACATCTCTATCCACATTTCCTGTCCATCTGCCAGTGGACATTTCTCCTCCTACTGGTTCCAATTCTATTTTTTCCACACAGCTCCTGTCACAGTGTTGTACCTTCAAATACATTGGTTCACTGCCTGCTGCTTTTCATGCAAAGTTGGATACATAAATTGGATACGAGAGGCATATATCCAACTAGTTGCCGAAGTCATTAAATAGAGGTTAATCAACACTGTTTTCGTATTGCGGGATATAATTCCCCTCGGCCAGTTCACTTATCTAGTAAAAAAACGAGTGCCGTAGGTTTTTTACTAGATATGTGAACTGGCCTCGGGAATTTTATCCCGATAATACGAAAACAGTGTTGATTAACTTATATATTACAAATGTGCCTTTAATTCAATAAATATTTCTGGATTAACTAGGGTTTACCTTTGCCTTACTTTGCCTTACTTTCGATTGTCTATTGGTCAAACGGTGTTTGCGAGTTAATCCGATAATAACCACGGAAATTGCCGACGCTCGTTCTATAAATAGATTTATCATATAACATGTGGTGTTGGAGTGTAATAACACCATTCAATATTTTCGATATTCCACTAGTGATATATCATAACGTTAATGACATCATGGACGTCACATTATTGTACGTTTTCTGACGTAATGTGACGATATAAGTTATGTAATAAATTGAATAACATTCGTTCTCATTCATTATTGAAATTATTAAACTTCGTTTAGCAAAAATGATATAATGCTCGGCCAAGGCCTCGCATTATATCATTTTGCCATCTCGTTTAATAAATTCAATAATGAATGAATGAGCACGAGCATTATACTCATTTTTTGCTAACGAGTTTAATAAATTCAATAATGAATAAGCACTCATTGTAAAGATCATCTATATACTACACAACAAGCCAGAATAACGAAACACAGACGACTAATTATATGTAATTGTGTTTAAAGTTTTATACAATTAATTTAAGTGAGACATTATATTCTCTTGTAAAATGCAGTTTATACAGAACGAGTACTCTTACTCGTTGAAATTAGAAAAAAATATAATCTAAAGAAATGCAAATTAAGTATAATCATTCACAATCGTTGTGTTGAAGGATTTTGGAAAAAAACAAGATCACTCTTTTTGGTAAGAAAATTGTTATTTTTTTATATACGGACATCTACTTTAAACTTTTAATCATATTTTATTGCTTTATACAAGCAAAAGGGTTGGGCCACAAGTTCTTCCAACATTAATAAAGGCCGCTCCCAAACAGTATTGTACTAGTAATTAACAGATAACAAGATTGCAATATAATTAACATAAAATATTAAACTATAGCGGACATCTTGAACAAAGACATGTTCTATAGTTTTTTTCTGCTTAAGATGATTTTCTTTAAAACTTTTTGTACAGTAAGTCTGTTATTAGATATATTAGACAGATAATCAATG
>JAWPHD010012295.1:0-76837 GCA_037043455.1 Cyrtodaria siliqua
ATCATCACTTTCCTTCTTTTTTTTTTTTTTTTTTTTTTTTACATATTTCTGTGTTGTTTTGGTCAATTCTTACACATATAGCTATGTAGCCCCCTCCCCCTTGCTCCCCGCCTCCGCACCCCCACCCACCAACCATCCATCCCATCATCACTTCTTTTTTTTTTTACATATGTCTATGTTGTTTTGTTTTATCAATGATGCGCAACCGCCCGGCCCCCCCCCCCACCCTCCCCCATTGGTTTATGGGCTCTCCACACATGGAGGACACCAACCCCCCTCCCATTGGTTTATGGGCTCTCCACACATGGAGGACAGGGAGGGGAATTGTTTTCATTTTATCTTCCATTATTTGGATATTATTTTTTTTATTTGAACAGGGAGGGGAAATTGTTTTCATTTTATCTTCCATTATTGGATATTAAAATTTTAATTTCAGCGCAATCATTTACATATAAAACAATTCAGATTAAATTCAGATACACATATGAAATATCAATAAAAAAATTGATCACCATTAACACACCATAATACTGACCCTGGTAGTTTATTTATAGTAGATATAATAGTTTCATAGGTTAAAAGACGGACATACTGATGGCTAGCTCTGCAGAGGAAAATAAAGAAATAGCTAGGGATGAATTGGAGGACTAAGACCTATCTCAGAAGGTGGTACATTGTCTGCCCCTGGAAGCCGTTCGTAAGGCCAGGATTCTTTAAAATGATGAGATGGAAATGGGAAATAAATTATAGCAATATTCCAAGCAATAAGGTATGTTGAATAGCTTTCGAGCCGTTTATAAAGCGAGACATAATGGACACAATGGTATGCGTACATATAACGTACATCTGTCCGGTAACAATGAATGTTAAATGTTTAAAATTGTTAACTCTACTGGCCAAGGCCAGCAACGTTTATGCGATAGCATTTCATATGGAGGCATTGGCGGGGGTCGTCTGATTGCAGTACTTTCTCTATAACCGCTAGGCAGTTTTACTCAAATTTCCCATGCATACTCCTGAGAAGGCTGGATCCTTACAGAAGACATGATTCAACATGGCCGCCGTTTGCTAAAAACAGTCAAAACCTTAGTAAAATTTTCTTCTCCAGAACGGCATCGTCGATTTTGACATTTTGTTTTTAAAATTGATCGCTACCTAATAAACTATTAAATTTAAAAATGGCTGTGACGTGGGGTCCAGCGTTTGTATATGGAGATTTCGCACGTTTCACGTAGACTTTATATAGGATAAAACATGAAACAACTTATTAGTATATGTAATTGTTTTGTGTTTGTCTGTCTGTCTGTCTGTCTGTCTGTTGTCTGTATGCCACACACGTTTTCCGAAACCTGTGCCAGGATTTCAACGAAACATTGCAGGGATGATCAGTACTAAGCCTAGTTGCGCATGTTCCGGTTGAGTGATTTTTGGCGGAGTTATTGCCCTTTAAAAGTTTAATACACAAACTTTGTCCGACAAGTTCTCCTTAACCCCTGGTCGGATTTCAACGAACGTTGCAAGATGATCAGTACCAAGCCTAGTTATGCATCTCGTCTCCGTATTCTGGTTGAATGCTATTTGGCAAAGTTATGGAACTTTAAAGATTTTAATACACAAAACTATCAGGACTAGTTCTCCTGAACCTCTTTCCAGATTTCAACGACAGTTGGCAACGATGATCAGTACCAAGTCTTATTGCGCATGTCGTCGACGTGTTCCAGTTGAATGATTTTTGTCAGAGTTATGGCCCTTTAAACGTTTTTAATACACAAACATTTTCCCGACTAGTTCTCCTAAATCGCTGGCCACGCCTAGTTGCGCATATCGTCGCTGTCATACATTCACTTAACTAGGCATGAACAGACAGATACAACCATCCAACCAGCAACGACCCTTATGTCTATCCCCACCCTGGGGATATAACCCTGGGTCATAACTTGACACTGTTCATATCCCCACCCTATAACCATGTACACACTTAATGGACACGAGCAGACGGTACAACCATCCAACCAGTATCTGCCCTTGGGTCTATCGCCACCTCCGGGACATAACCCCTGGGTCAAACCACCGGGTCATAACTTGAAAACTGTTGGCGATCCTCACTTTATAATGTACATCTATATACGACTATAACTGTCCAACCGGCATTGGCACTAGGGTCTATCCCCAGGGTCATAACTTTGAAACCATTGAGATCCCCATCATATAACCAATTATACAGTTACGGGGCCTGAACATTTTATGTAGGGAGGGTGGAGGGGGGGGCGCAGAAATTTGCGATGACGTGCCAACGACTGCGTGATCTAATTCTGTTATGAAATTATAAGCTTGTTTTCGTCTTTGTAAAGGTCAGTTGGGTGATTTAGGGCATTTGGCCATCTTGTTTAATACTTCGATCACAAGTTTCCGGCGGCTCGACTTGCTGGATTATGCCTTCTAGTTGTGTATCATTTGACATTTTTAGCTCGACCTATTTAAAGAATAAGAGAGCTTATGTAATCAATTATCATGTCGGCGTCGGCGTCGGCGTCCCACATCAAGGTTTGCGTGTAAGCTGTGTTTACAAGTCTATGTCTCTTACATTTCTATCCTAGCACAACCAAATATGGCCATGGGCTTCTTTATAGCATTATCTGCATAAGCATTTTGGTTTATATAACCCATGGGCTCCCATGGACCCAAAGTCTGATAGCCTTATTAATCTTATTCATACTTCACCTTTATTGGGGCATGGGACTCCCTCCTCCCCATTCCTCCCCTTCCCGCCTTTTATTTTTATTTTTTACATATTTCTGTGTTGTTTTGGTCAATTCCCCTTGCTCCGCCTTCACCCCCACCCCCGCCTTCCCCACTCCCCATACTCGAAACGCAATTTTTTTTTTTACATATTTCTGTGTTGTTTTGGTCAATTCTTACACATATAGCTATGTTGCCCCTAGGGCCCTCGACCCTCCTCCCGCTCCGCCCACAATCGAAACACATATTTTTTTGCATATTTCTGTGTTTATTTTTGGTCAGTTCGTACAGATATGTCTATGTTGCCCACCAACCCCCCCATCACCGCCCACCCCCGCCTCCCCCACCCACAATCAAAACACATTTCTTTTTACATATTTATGGTTAGTTTGGTCAATTCTTTCACATATATTTATGTTGCCCCTCCACGCCACATCCCGCCTCCCCCCACACACACTCGAAACATTTTTAACATAGTTCTGTGTTGTTTTGGTCAATTCTTACACATATAGCTATGTTGCCCCACCCGCACCCCACAATCGAAACACATTTTTTTTCAACATTGCTGTGTTATTTTTGGTCAATTCTTACACATATATCTATGATGCCCTCTCCCCCGCCCTCCCCCGCCCTCCCCCGCCCACCCCCGCCTCCCCCACCCACACTCGAAACATTATTTTTTTTACATATTTCTGTGTCGTTTTGGTCAATTCTTACACATATAGCTATGTTGTCCCTCCCCGCCCTCCCCCCACCCCCGCCCACCTCCTTCACCTACACTCGATTTTTTTTACATATTTCTGTGTTGTTTTGGTCAATTCTTACACATATAGCTATGTTGGCCCCTCCCCGCCCTCCCACCCCCTCACCTCCACCCCCTTCCCACATTTTCTTTTACTTATTGCTGTGTTATTTTTGGTCAATTATTACAAATATAGCTATTTTGCCCCCAACTCCCCCACCGTCTCCCCCCACCGCCTTTTCCCCCTCCCACACTCGAAATGTCCCGTCCGTCCGTCAGTCCCTTCGTTTGTTCTTTGTTCGTTCGTCCGTACAATCGTGTCCGGTTAATAACTCTGACAATAATGGACGGATTTCAAGTAACTTGGCACAATTACTCACCACAACAAGACGACATGTCGCGCACAAATTCCGGATCCGTGACTCCACGGTCAAGGTCACACTTAGAGGTCAAAGGTCAAATGGTATTCGGTCAATAACTCTCGCATTCCTGGACGGATTTTCAAATAACTTGGCACAAGTGCTCACCACAACAAGACGACGTGTCGCGCACATGATCAATGTCCATGGCTCTAAGGTAAAGGTCACACTTAGAGGTGTATAGGTCAAATTGTGTCCGGTCAATAACTCTGGCATTCATTGATGGATTTTCAAATAACTTGGCACAAGTGCTCCCCACAACAAGACGACGTGTCTGGCACACAATCCAGGTCCGTGGCTCTAATGTCAAGGTCACACTTAGAGGTCAAAGGTCAAATCGTGTCCGGTCAATAACCCTGGCATTCCTGGACGGATTTTGAAATAACTTGCCACAAGTGCCCACCACAACAAAACGACATGTCTTGCACAAAATCCAGGTCCGTGGCTCCAAAGTGAAGGTCACACTTAGAGGTCAAAGGTTAATCGTGTCTGGTCAATAACTTTTGCATTCCTGGACGGATTTTCAAATAACTTGGCACAAGTGCACACCGCAACCAAACATCGTGTCGAGACACAAAACATCCAGGTTTGTGGCTCCAAGGTCAGTCACACTTAGAGGTCAAATGTCACTTTGGAGGCATTTGTCACAGTGACATTTTTCTTGTTTTTACATATTGCTATGTTATAGCTATGTTGCCCCCTCGCCTACACCCCACTACCCACACTCGAAACACATTTTTTTTTTTTACATATTTCTGTGTTGTTTTGGTAAATTCTTACACATATAGCTACCACCCAACACTCGAAACTTTGTGTTACATACCATCCCACCACACCATCATCACCACCACCCGAATGTGTTTTTTTTTTGTTATGTGTTGTTTGTTTTTGTTTGTTTTTGCATATATCTGTGTTGTTTTGTTTGATTAGTTTATCAATATGTTTCGCCCCCACCCAACAACCATCCCATCATCACTTTTTTTTTTACATATGTCTGTGTTGTTTTGTTTTATCAAATCTTCACCTATATCAATGATGCGCCCCCGCCCTGCCCCTCATTGGTTTATGAGCTCCCCTCACATGGAGGACAGGAGAGTGGAATTGTTTTCATTTTAACTTCCATTATTTGGATATTAAAATTCTAATTTGAACGCAATCATTTACATATAAAACTATTTAGATTAAATTCAGACACACAGATGTAATATCAATAAAAAAACTGAGGCCACAATAAAAATTGCCAGATATCCCCTCCCTCCCCGGGTTGCCTTTCGACCACAACTTTCTTTAAAATGACAGCAATTTTGGATTAAAACTGATAAAAATAAAAAATAAAATTTCACACCCTGCCCCAAATTTTACTATAATTTGTAGGAGATTCTAACAATAATTTTATATTGGCCCGACTTTCTATACACGCCCCACCACCCAACCCCACCCCGACATTGATTTAGCCTTGTTTTCAGATGGTATATACTGGCTATATAATTCATTATTCTCTAAAACATCGAATAGTCGAGCTGCGCTGTTCTCCGACAGCTCTTGTATGTCAATATAAAAGTCCTTTCTGTCGACAGAAAATATTTCTCATCAGCATGTACTAGGCCAATGTTGACCAAAACTCAATGGATGATCATGATATTAGTGTCTTTGAAGGTTTGTTAACATTAGGTCAACACCATACCCAAACTGGCTAGTGTTACTGAATATCCCAACTCTTTAAAAAGATACTTTTAAAGAGTTGATGGACAATTTGTTTGGTGTTTAACGTAACTTTCCAACACATTTTAGGCTATATGTGAAGGTCGATTTAGGGTAGAACCATTCCCGTATACCTACTGCCATCCGTAAGAATCGACAGACAAAAACAAACAAATCTTTAGGAGTTATCCAGTTAAAAATGATGGTTTAATTTCTGTTTTAATATGACATGGTTGATCCGTTCAGGAATGCATCAACAGTGACTTTTGCAACTTGTGATAGCCCATACAATCTGTTATGTATGTTCCATATTTCATTTCAATAAACTCTTCATGTTTTTGTTTATTTCAGGCAAAACTAAACAAGATTTTACCAGTCGTTCCAGTAGAGTTAGCAAAATTATATGAGCCCATTGAAGATAAAGTCCTAGTAACATGGATTGGTCATGCAACAGTTCTAGTCGAGTTTGACGGCATCTCCATCCTCTCTGATCCAGTTTTCAGTGAGATAAGCGGCCCAGTTCAGTGGGGCGTATTAGGATACAAGCGATATCGCAAAGCAGCCCTCAGAATTGACCAAGTTCCCAACTTAGATGCTGTAATAATCAGCCACAATCAGTATGACCATCTAGACAATACATCAGTCAAAGAAATTAATGGCATGTTTCCACATGTAAAATGGTTTGTAGCTTCGAATACCAAAGAATGGTTCGTAAATCACGATGTTCCAGAGGATAACATCACAGAGCTCACTTGGTGGGAAGAGAAAAAAATTGAAATGAATGGGAAACAGTTTACATTTACCTGTACTCCAGCTCAACACTGGTGCCAACGGAGATTACTAGACCTTAACACGGTAATACTGTTCTGCAATATATCCTTCAGTTAAATAATGATTATTGTATTGCAACATTTGATCATACTTAATTTGATTTCAGACAGACACATACATTTTAACAGTAAAACATAGTTTGCTACGACTTTAGCTCTAGCCAGATAAATGCTTATGAAATAACATTTGTAAGTCATCACAGATGGCCCACTGGATAGCACGGTAGACTGAATCCGGAGATCTATGGGTCACGGATTCGAACAGGTCGCAAACCGGCAGGGCATTCCTTATTAACCAGTAGGGGATGATTTACCCTCTTATTTTGGATAGCTGACAGGCTTCATTGTACAGTTTCCAATACAACAAAGCAAGACAAAGAAATCACCTTCTACTTACAAAACTTTTTCTGTAACTCAAAAGCAAAGGGAAAGTCCTGAAACCTGATGGTCCTATATATCCGAGTCTTATTATCTGGGGTGACTCGAAATCACCTAAAATAATATGTTAATTAGTAGTTAAACAGCAATTCATTGTAATTCCCATTTAGGTCAACTATTCAAAAAAGTACAGTGCTTGCATAATAATCCCGGCGTTGGCGTCCCACTTCAATTTTAAAATCGTCTTTTTATTTTTCCATTTAAGCATTTTATGTAGACAATTATGTGTGCACGTACTGCAGAAATCACGTTGATTTGTAAAGTGTAATTCATAGTAATGCATTTAAGAAATTGACTTAAGATCAAAATAGTCATAAATTGTTTCATAAAATGGGACTTTGGTCTTTAGTAGATTAAGAGTACCTATTTCCAGTAAGAACTTTGTGTAAGGTTTTATCGATTTAAATCAGATTTAGTAGATACAATTATATACTTAACCAAACTTATAATGCGACATGTATTTTACCATATTGTAATTCATTTAATGTTTATTGGTTAAAATTTGCTACTACAGGGTCTTGTTTGTCTGTTTGCGTGTTTGTTTCTGTGTTTTGTGGTTGACTGTCCGCCTTGAATGCTACTTTCCCTGTCCAATCATTTTATATTTCTTTGAGATGAAAGATAAATTTCAGAAATATATCAAGATGCAAGATATATTTATTATAGCCATCGGACTCATTTCAATACTCTTGCTTAGT
The DNA here is from genome assembly GCA_037043455.1 of Cyrtodaria siliqua. Classification (NCBI taxonomy): domain Eukaryota; kingdom Metazoa; phylum Mollusca; class Bivalvia; order Adapedonta; family Hiatellidae; genus Cyrtodaria; species Cyrtodaria siliqua. The sequence goes on from JAWPHD010012295.1 coordinate 7,568, forward strand.
GTGTCGGGCTCACTATAGGAAAGAAACGTAAGAAACGTAACGAGTAAAGTTTAGGATCGATTCCAATGAATAAAGAACAAATAAAAAAAATAAAACATAAGTGTAACTTATAATATATATATATAAATCGAACAGGAAAAGCAGCATTCAAGGACGACAGTCAACCACAAACACACACAGAAACAAAGAACAAATTTAAAGATGAATAAAAAGCAAGATAAGCCATCACAAACACAAAAGAGTTGATAATAGGGCTACCGCCTTGGAACGGTCAGTGGCAAAAAAGGCCGCTGGGGGTTTAAAAGAGGTTTTATGGTGAACCAAACCTCACACTTACCCTACTGTCAACCCAATAAAGTGGGACAGTGAAACTAAAGAAATCCCAGCCATGAACTATTCTCTAACCAACAAGGCAGCATTAATAGGCAACTTTAACATGACATATTGATCAGATACAAATCAGAAAGTGATTAAAATTCCATTAGTTCTATTAATTTCTGTTCATTAGTAGAACAAAAAATGTTATGCGGTTTAAAACACTTATATTCATACAAATAACATTTGATTGATCTCAGTAGCATTTGAATTGTACCATCATGTTTTTTTGATATATATTTTCAGTGTCTATGGTGTAGCTGGGCTATTAAAGGACCCACTCACAGTTACTATTTTGCCGGTGACACCGGTTATTATGAGAAATTGTTTAAAACAATTGGTGAAAAATATGGACCCTTCTCCATTGCAGCGATACCAATTGGGGGTTATGAACCAAGGTTAGTATATATTACAATTTAAAAATAATAATGTTATAAGAAGCATTTTGGATCAACACATTAATCATGCTTTTATTAATTTTACTTTTTTACATCACGTCTTGTAAGTGATACATGATAACCTTGATTCTGCCATGTCTGCTATTTACCTTAAATAGTACCGACCAATGCGTCCTTACCTCAAGTTCACATATATTTGTTTTCAAGTTTTCATGCCAAAAAAACAAAACAACATACATTTTTTTGTATAAAACAGTCTGTACAACATTAAACATTTTTGTACTGTAGATCCGCGTGATCTTGAGTTAGCGAATCACTGGTTCTCTGATTTATTCGCGACTGTTCATGAATAGAGCTCAATCTCAATGGTTCCCTTAGCCTCGTCCGTCGGATGGGGACGTAAACCGGGCGGTTCCGTGTATCGGTCTATCCTCCGAGCACGTTAAAGAACCATAGGAGTCTATTCTATTCGATAATAAGAGTAGGGCATGGTTTCCGGATTCCTATGTATCCTTCCCCTCTCTCTGGGGCGGCTCTAAATAACCTATACTGTGTTGATGAGCCGTTAAACATCATTCAATTCAATTCAATCTCAATGGTAGTATGTTCTAAAAATAAATTGAAACGGTCGATGATTTCGGACAAACAGTTCATTACTTACACGGTATATATACAAAAGTATAGGTGCATTATGTCGGACATCGTGACGTCACTGTGATTTCCAAGCAAAATGTAAATAATCATGCTCTTTCACAAATAATATATGTCTTTGTTGTTTATTGTTGATTTTTGTTTATTTCATTCGGGTTTCTCTGATACTTGTATTTCACCCTACTTCCGCTATCGGAGTCCTGTTTATAGCTCAGAGGCGCTTCAATAATCCTATCAGTTTTCCTTAGTGATATAATGTGTGAAAATAATTGCAAAAGTTTTGTTAAAATTATTGAACATGGTTTCTAACACTGTTACGTTGACTGATGTTTAACACAATAATTAACAGTACAATGAACAGATTCTTTTGTTGTATTTTTGTGTCGCCTGCGTCGCATGGCAGACACTTAGTACTTAGGGATCACTTTGTCCGTCGTCCGTCGTCGTCTTCCGTCGTCCGTCCGTCACACTTTAACCTGCAACCTAACCTTGGTCATAACTTCAAAATAATTTGACATAAATTATGTTCATGAAATTTTACACACATCTTCATATCAACCAAAGGAATGTTGTTACACATGTCCAATAAATCTGATTTTGATTTTCGCAAAGTTATGACCCATTTCATAACACTTTAACCTGCAGCCTAACCAAGCTCATAATTGGCCATAACTTCAGAAGTATTTGACCTATTGTCATAAAACTTCACACACATATTCATCTTACCACGCAGAATATTATTACCCATGACCAATAACTATGACTTTCATTTCCTCAGAGTTTTTCCCCTTTTCATAAAACGTGTACCGTACATAGCTCATAACTTGGCAAAATAGTGGCCTATAGTCATAAAACTGTTCTTTCTTACCAATTATCCTGTGCAGATTTATACCACTTTTCATAAACACTTAGAAAAAACTCCATTATTCATAAAGGATTGCACCTCCTGTCTTGAAACCTTATAGTTAGATTGAACTTGATGAACTTGATGAAATAAGCACATGGTAGGCCACACAAGTGTTCCCTGGTACACCCTGTTACTTGAAATGTAGATTCCGCACCTTAAATTCAATCATTAGCCTCGATTCAACATGTCTGTTAAAATTAATCATTATGAAAAGTATTTCACATGTACATAATACATAATTTCTATTTTAAATCAAATCAATGTAAATTAATAATTAAGTTTTGGTTAACCAGTCTTTAGAATAAAACGTTTCTTCTTTATACAAGTAAATATATCTACCGATCTTATTACAATTCAAATCCACCTAATTTCGGATGGTTGAGGTTTCGGATACTCTTCGAGTTTATTATCTACGAGTTCTTGAATTCGCCGCGAGTCTTTAAGGTCAGATACCACTATTTATTTGGAGCTTCTGATTTGTTGAAAATTGTTTAGGGTCTATTAGGGCATATAGTCAGATTGTAAGGCATATTATGATTGGATTAAATTACCCAAATCATAACAAATCCCCATACAATATCAAAATATTATATTTCCATCATAAAACATGTTGATTTAGGATATTTTCACTGACATTTGCATTTGTATGGATACAATTGTACTGAGAATATATTTGCAAAAAGTAAAATTGCTTCACCGCAATTAAGGGGGTGGCCACCTTCAGTGAAATATTAGAGGCTGAAAGCATCACATTACCCCCAATTTGCTGGTCATTTTTGAGTGTCTCTAAGATAGTTCTTTAAAAAAAGTTAGGTTTTATCATCCGTTCTTTAATATATAGGAAAACGTGTTGTACGCCAAAAGGCTATATTGGAGGCCTATGGGAAATGCAATGGTAGTATATGACCTTAAATTCGAGAGACAGTGGATTCGCGAATATTAGTGAAAATATGTTTATTAAAATTAATCATTCTAAAAAGTATTTTACATGTATTAACATAATTTCTATTCTAAATCTAATCAATGTAAATTAATAAGTAAGTTTTGGTTAACCAGTCTTTACATTTTCAATTTCTTTTGTTTTCTTACTTTATTTTTGATTCGGTGGTTCCACTACTCCGGCCTATAAAAGGCTCTAGGTATTGTTTAACCACTTATAGGATATGTTGTCTGCTTTTTAATTTAGTCTTTTGGCTGTTACTTGTGATACGCAGGCTTCATAACCGCTGCTCCCAACTAAATTCCATTATGTTTATTTCGCACTTCGGGGCATTTAATGTTATTAGATACTGGGACCATACGCCGTACGACATGGGGAAGCATATAACTCCATGTCCACCGCCGTATGCATGCCATCTTTGGGATGATTAAAATTGTGTACTATTGATTTTATGAATATTGAGTTCTGCTCAAATATGAGGGCTTTAAAGGTGAAATATAGCATGCCTTTTGAGCATATATTCTGAAATATATGTATATAATATACAATTTGTTCAAATATCACGCTTGTTGGTTGTCCCGTTTTGTCACAGTAGCCAATTATACCTTATAGCGCACACGCTATATTTTTCGCCCTTTTTGAAGACAGGTAAGTGTCACGAGACCTGTGACGTCATTGGTACTAAGCCATTAGCGGCTCCACATTAAGTCTGCATTGTCTATGTAGGATTACGTTTTACGGTACGTGTTAAAAAATTGCTGAGTGCAAACGTGTGCATACAAAAGGACAATATAATAATATCACTTTCTCTCGTGTTCTAAATCAGGTTGATGATTAAGATTCGAAGTGTGGATGGACCGCTGCGACGAAAATCGACCATCTCGACAAAAAAGAGGCAATCCTCGAAAGACGCGCGAGTTTGTAGTAACATTCTGAGTTGGCTTCGTGGAAAGTCCATCCTTTGGTTTCTTTTTCGTTGAATTTGGAGAACAGACGGCCATGACAATTAAAACAAGAGGGCCATGATGGCCCTAAATCGATCACCTGAATACTGGCACATTATCAAACTTCTTCAAAATCTTATGGTCATATACAATCTGTACAAGTTTGGTTAAGATTGTTCAAGAAATGTGGGCTCTGTTGTGTATAACAACATTTATATAAAGACACTGACAAACTTTGGTAAATATCAAATACAAAACGAAGGTACTAGAGTGTAACACCTTAGGCAGGGCCAAATGTGACCCGAGGGCTACATGTAATATATCAGAGCTTTGTGGTTTCAGAGAAGATTTTTTCAGTTTTTCCCTATACAAGTCTATGTAAAACATGACCCTTGGGGTGGGGCCAAATGTGACCCCACGGTCACCATTTGAACAAACTTGGTAAAGGACTATAAGAGTATATATATAGTAAATGCAAAATATTAAACCTATGACTCTTGTAGTTCCAGAGAAGAAGACTTTAATGTATTTCCTATATAAGTCTATGTAAAACTGTGACCCTCGGGGCGGGGACAAATTTGACCCCAGGGTCACCATTTGAACAAACTTAGTAGAGGACCATAAGCTGATGCTACATCTAATACATCAGAGCTCTGTGCCATGCGGTTCCAGAAGAGAAGATTATTTCAGTTTTTCCCTATACAAGCATATTTAAAACTGACCCACGGGATGGGGCCAAATGTGACCCCTGGGTCACCATTTGAACAAACTTGGTAGAGGACCATAAGCTTATAGCAAATGCAAAATATTAAACCTCTGGCTCTTGCAGATTCAGAGAAGAAGATGTTTAAATTTTTCCCTATACATGTCTATGTAAAACATGTGACCCTTGGGGCTGGGCCAAATGTTACCCGAGGGTCACCATTTGAACAAACTTGGTACAGGACCATAAACTTATAGTAAATGCAAAATATCAAACCTCTTGCTCTTGTAGTTTCCGAGAAGAAGAATTAAAAAAAAAATCCTATATAAGTCTATGTAAAACTGTGACCCCCGGGGCGGGGACAAATTTGACCCCAGGGTCACCATTTGAACAAACTTAGTAGAGGACCATTAGCTGATGCTACATGTAATACATGAGAGCTCTGTGCCTTGTGGTTTCAAAGAAGAAGATTTTTTAAAGTGTTTCCCTATATGTCTATATGTAAAACATGCAAAACCTCAATATACAAACTTTGGACCCCCGGGGAACGGCCACCTTTGACCCCGGGGACTTCATTTGAACAAACTTGATAGTCTAGGTGTTGGCGATTTATTATTGTCAAAGGAAAACTGTTGAAAGGTTTTGACCATATATGGTAATGGCAGCCATCTTGGATGTAACGCTGAACTAATTTTAACAAATCTAAAAAGCATTCATCTAAGGATAATCCATATGAAATTTGGTCAAAAATAGCCAAGCGGTTTCTGAAGAGAAGTCGTTTGAAGAAAAGTTAACGACGGACGGACGACGGATGAAGAGTGAACCCAATAGATCACCTTGAGCCTTCGCCTCAGGTGATCTAAAAACCCAGCGGTACCAACAATATTACAAAAATGAGAAGTGCCTAACGCCGCCGTCTCCGAGCAAGTTTTATTAGCCGATTCAAACGGCGTTGAGGAGTAAATTTATAAATGAGGTAACATAAAAGTTCTTGTTTTTATTATCTTAGGACTTCATCGAGTATACGTATGTTAAATTGTAGAAAGGTATATAGTCTTTATATACACCGTGATTGTTTAGCTGTTGAATTAGAAGCATGCGTCGTCAAGAGCTGACCCTGACGTATACCCTGACGTGTTCGTTGGCGGACGGACTATAAACCTTAGAATTACACACACACACGTCAAGAGCTGACGGCGCTAATATTATGTAGCCGTCTTTTTCAAAAGATTGCTAAAAAAGGTTCAGCATATAAATTTAAATGATTCCGGTGAAAAAACACTGTGTCTTTGTTTCAATATATATTTTGTAGGTTTATTTATTTTTTAACTATATACCCTCTTCTGCCAATAGTGTTATAGATCTATATATATTTATATATCGCCGTCCGTTTACATATATCGGTCTCTGGATTTAAAAAAATATATGACAAAATACAAGGCAGAAAAATTGATAATGTTACTAGCTATACTATTAGTTCAGTAATGTTTTATGGCAAAACAATAACGGCTCTTAGCTCATGCAATAAGTAAAATAAGTGACTTACAAGATATAATTTTTATATTATGGTAAGTTTGATCTGTTGGGTCTATTGTTTCGATCTCTACATGTACATAATGCATAATATCGTGCTCATAATACATTTAGCTATATTATTTAGATCACGTTTATCTCTTTGTGCGCGATAGACTAGTTTCCCACGCATCATATATCCGTCTTGTGAAGTACGCAGCTCGCCGCGGCGGTATTACACCGCTCACGGAATTGCAATAAACAGGAAATGTGTAATAAACTCTGTTTTCCTAAATAGTGCTTGCTTTTGTCATATACCGACGTATGTACCCTAATTAGGCTGTACTTCAATAGGGTACCGCAATAGTTGATTAGTCGGTGTGTGATATGTTGTTATTTGGGGGCACGTGGAGAGCGTGTCATACTGCAAATCTAAATATAATACGTACCACTCTTCGGGTGTTTTGGTCACCAGGTGGAAGGGGACTTATGGCATATATATACTCCCTGGTACTATAAAATGTTGTGTCATTTATTTTGTTGTTTTTATTTTTATTTTTTTATTTTATGTGAAAAATAAACACGTTTTCAATGTCTAATTTTCGGCAAAAGTAAAGTCCTTTTTATCTGACGCTCGTATTAACACCATGTCCATGCATTCGGAATATATTGCATTTCTCGCTTAGTGTACACTACTCAACTGGAAATACCGATATTTTACTGGAAATACCAATATTTTATTAAGTTTATCAACAATGTAATCTACAAAAAAAATGATTTCAGATTACATTGTTAATAAACTTATTAAAATATTGGTATGTGTTTCGGTGATTTCCAGCTTTTAGTATTCGTGTTATCTTCAAAAAAAACCTGGGTTACCGATTATAGAAGTAGTGTATATGTACCAAGATATGCGGTGTTGCCGGTGACTTACTGTCAGAATTTCGATAAAAACAGTTTAATTCCGACATTTTCATGCACACTATACTGTTTTTGCGTGCTTTTCCTATGTAGTAATGTTTTTCTTGTTCCCAATGACGTCTCTTTCGGTTATAAGAGGAAGAGTTTCCCCCCTTTGATTTTTTTTCGATTTTTTAGAAATGCCTGTTCGCCTTTTCGATTTTTATCTTTAAAAACACATTTTCACTAAACATACATCAATAGCATAGTTAACATCGTATTTATAATGATATTTAATAATTAAAAACATATCAACAGCGGATTTGTTGATTTAGGACAATGTTCATCTTTAAAGGGCTTCAGCTGAAGTCAAATTCATGCGATTTTTACGCACAAATCCAGAATCTTCAAAATGCCATATCTCGACAACCGTTCGAATCTTTTGTTTCAAATAAAGTGATTTTGAATTCATTTCATTAACAACATGTGGTTTCCAACCATGCAGTTGAGGCTATCTTGAAAATAATTTCTACTAAAAAATGATATTTGTGATTTTCAGGGGTCAAAATAGCAGATTTTACCATAAAAATGTCACTGTTTTTGTATATATTCAAAATCGGCCTTCCAATGGATTAATTAACATTATTCAGCAAATTTTATATGTGAAACCATCAAGAAAATGCAAGTTTTCAGTTTAAAAATGCAAGTTTTCAGTTAAAAAATAGTTCTGAGACTATCGTCCCCTACTCCATTTTTACGACATACCATGTTTTACAATATGCTCATTACACAATATTGCCTGTATTTAAACTGTACTATTTAATGTATTTTTTTATTAGATATTTTATGTGCCATCTTTACAGGTCATTTGCATGCAACCATGCAGCCCAAAAGCACTGTCGACAGTACAGATTCATGAAAAAAATTTGCCAACTAAATAATTTAATTTGTAAAATGTATTAAATTTCTTAAAATATTTGCATATGGACACTAACCGTGCAGAAGATATGAACTCTGAGTCAGAGTTTACCTGAACATCTTTTTCAAAACAGGCATAAGCGGCTTTTCGGACAGATGTATAGATTGTCGCTTTCTAACATTTTTGTCAAAAAATGTATGCAAAGCCCTCAGAAATGAATAAAACTTACTAGATATACCTTTAATTGTGTCAAACTTGTGCACAGGCCAATTTTGTATACCAGGTGTCAGGTATTGTTAATTTTATGTCCACAACCCTTAATAAAAGATTTAAATTAACGATTTTGCATAATAAAACTTTCAAATTTTTAAAAGTCCTTTAAAAAGTTATAAAAAAAGTCAAAATAAAACATAATTCAATATTTCTCACACTTTCAAATGATTGTGTTAGAAAAGAGTATGTGTACTTTAACTTTTACCCTATGCAGAATCTAGCTTTAGGTCATATACCACTATTGCATTTACCATAGGACTCCATTATAGCCTTTTGGCGTACAACACCTATTCCTATATAAGAACGGATGATAAAACCTACCTTTTTCTTTAAGAACTATCTTAGAGACACTAAAAAATGACCAGCAAATAGGGGGGTAATGTGATGCTTTCAGCTTCTAATATATCACTGAAGGTGGCCACCCCCAGAATGGGCGTCAATACAGTTTACTTTTTGCAAATATACTCTCCATACAATTGTATCCATACGAATGCAAATTTCAGTGAAAATATCCTAAATCAACATGTTTTATGATGGAAGTAAAACATGTTGATGTTTTATGGGGATTTGTTATGATTTGGGTAATTTAATCCAATCAGAATCTGCCTTACAATACAATCTGACTATATGCCCTTATAGACCCGATACCTTTTTCAACCAATCAGATGCCCAAATCAATAGTGGAAGAACGCATGAAACTTGTGGGGTTTTTTAACCTTAGGGTACCTTTAAAGAAAAAACAGGAGACACGCCAGGGGACCCATGTCTCCTGGGGAATGAGGCCTTTAGAGGGGTACCCGAATTTCATGAAACTGCCAGCGGCCATCTTTGTTTACATAGAGTTTTATAATAAAAACTAGTAGCGACTACTCCTCTGAAATTACTTAACAGACTTTCATGAAACTTCAACGGAAAGTTGCTCTTGATGTCTAGTTGATCCTAGCAAAATTTTAAGTCGGCTGGAAATTCAAGATGGCCACCACGGCTAAAAATAGATTTTTAAAAGACAAGTTTGTAGTTACTACTTCTTGAAAACTGCTAGTGATATTGATATGATACTTTTTCCAAAATGATCAGCTTGACATGATGTTGGTCTTTGTTGAAAATCATTTAGATTCGACATTAAACATGGCTGCCTGTTGCCATCTTTTTTACATAGAGTTATATAGTAAAAACTTGTAACGACTACTCTGAAACTACTTGAAGGATTTTCATGAAACTTCACAGGAATGCAGATCTATATATCAGATCCTGTCAGTAGAGTTTCAAAGTCATTGACCTCTTGTTTATAAAATATATTTGGAAGCCGTGTATTATCGATGTTACCTGTACGAAGGCTAGATAAAATGTGATATTTTACAGGTGTGTGTAGTTCTAAGGATTATAGTCCTTCCGCCATAAAACCAATAGGACATCCTAAAGGTATAGGTACAATAGAGTGTGGACTTTCGCATCGATTTCTGGCTTATACTCGTATACAAACTGTTTGACCGTTCGTCGAATTGAAACTACTTCACCCGTCATTTATTCATATTCATGAGTTAATATCAGTTTTTGTATAGCGTCTATAGCTTTAAGCTACACATGAGATGCTTAGAAGAATATTTCATGTGTATTCGTTGTTGAGGAATTTGAACACATGCTATTTGTGTTATCAGAACTGAGGCTCTGCCGAGACTTCGATTAAACAGTTATACCAATGGTGGCAATTTTCCTATCTGAACCGACTTATTCTTTTTCTTGCATTCCATACCATTTTATGCTCATTGCTGTGTTTGTTTATTTACAAAATGATATCATGCAACTGTTGGTGTTATCGACACCATTGTATTTGTTTTGGGCTGGCGTGGCGCAGTCGGTAGCGCGGCGGATTTGTAACCGGAGGCCCCGGGTTCAATTCTCCGTGGTGCCACTGTGTTCGGTCGGTGTGTTCTTGGGCAAGACACTTTTCCTTAGCCTCGTCCGTCGGATGGGGACGTAAACCGGGCGGTCCCGTGTATCGGTCTATCCTCCGAGCACGTTAAAGAACCATAGGAATCTATTCGATAGGAATCTATTCGATAATAAGAGTAGGGCAGGTTCCCGGATTCCTATGTATCCTTCCCCTCTCTCTGGGGCGGCTCTAAATAACCTGTACTGTGTTGATGAGCCGTTAAACAACATTCAATTGTTTTGTGCATGACCAAATTTATTTTATCTGCATTCATGTGTAAAAAAGTATTAAAAGGGAACTTTGTAAATTGCTGAATAAAAAATATTGCAGTCTCTGCTTGATTTTGACTGTACATGAATGGTGGTGAAACATGCTTACTAATGTTCAAACCCTCTATCCCCGGATTGAGTAGAACTCAATATTTATAAAGTCAGTAGTAAACAAATTTGAGCGCATGCATAAGGCGGCGAACATGGAATTCTTATACCTGCTTTTAATACTTTTACATGCACTGGCCAGCGGCTTATGGTCACAGTTTCTAACAAAATAGAATCTATGACAGAATTTTCAACACTCATGAAAATGAAAAGATGTCCTTATCCGATATGCAATAAATGTTTTTATTTGATGTATTGTTTGGCATGTTGTATCAGAGTTGAAATGTTTTTCTCAGAATAATGCTCTGTTTATACTTGAATTTAATTATTTCTAAAAAGAGATTAAAACACTCGTGAAAATAAATTTAAAAAAAGGAAATATAAGTGCCAGTTTACTGTGTCATTTTCTGTTGTTTTAGCATGTACATTTAATTAAGTAGTTTTAACTTTCTAGTCTGAATGAAAAGCATTGTAAATTTCAGGTGGTTTATGCGATATCAATGCATTGATCCAGAAGAAGCAGTTAAAATCCACAAAGATATAAAATCGGAACAATCAATAGGAATACAATGGGGAACATTTGAAATGTCTAACGAGGTACATGTGAGCATACGTTTTAAAATCCAATGAATATTTATACTGGTTTCACCCTGTCCGTCCGTCAGTCTGTCTGTAGACGCAACTTTGTCTGCTCCATAACTTCTCTCCCCATGAAGCAAATCTCATAAAACATCATGGATGGACTGCCTGTGATGAGAAGATGACCCCTATTGATTTTAAGGTCAGTAGGCTAATGGTCAAAGGTCACCGTGACCTGATAATGAACAACATTGTTCGTTCCTTAACTCCTCTCCCCCTGAAGCAAAGCACATGAACCTTCATAGGTGATCTGCCTGTGGTGACAGGATGACCCCTATTGATTTTGAGATCAGTAGATCAATGGTCAAGGTCACCGTGACCTGATAAAACATTTTCTGCTCCATAACTCCTCTCCCCCTGAAGCGGATATCATGAAACTTTATAGGTGAACTGCCTCTGGTGAGAGGATGATTCCTACTGATTTTGAGGTCAATAGGTCAAAGGTCCATTTCGCCGGGCCCCGATAATGAAAAACCTTGTCCGCCCCATTACTCCTCTCCCCCTGAAGCAAATCTCATGAAACTTCATAGGTGAACTGCCGGTGGTGAGAGAATGATCCTTATTTATTTTGAGGTCAGTAGGTTAAAGGTCAAGGTCACTGGGGACCCGATAATGAAAAACATTGTCTGCCCCATAACTTCTCTCCCCCTGAGGCAAATATCATGAAACTTCATAGATGCCTGTGGTGAGAGGACGGCCCCTATTGATTTGAGGTCAGTAGGTCAAAGGTCAATGTCACTGACATCTGATAATGAAAAACCTTTGTCTGCTCCATAACTCCTCTCTCCCCCTGAAACAAATCTCATGAAACTTAAAAGGTGGAATGCCTGTGATGAAAAGATGGACCCTATCGGTTTTGAGGTCAGTAGGTAAAAGGTCAAGGCCACCATTACCTGATCATGAAAATCTCATTCCACTCAATCTTTACTCAAAAGGTAGGGTGGGGAAGGTGGGTGGGGGGTGGGGGGGGTGGGGGTGGGGTGACTGGTAGTGAGGGTATATTTGTCGCCCTTAAAAGGCGACAGTTCTAGTTATTTTTATTAAGATATTTTATTTGTTAAGTAATTAAGGACGTTTTGTTGTGAGTAATTATAAAAAGGCTACCCGCATGTTATAGCTATTTATTGTACAATATTCAACCTGTCTGTCATGAATGTTATAATGATTAAATAACAATAACACATTCATTTCAGTTTTACATTGAACCACCGAAAAAACTGGAGAATGAAATGTTGAAGGCATCGTTAGATACATCAAAGTTTACCAGTCTATGTCATGGAGAAACATGGATCGTTGGCGATGAGAGGGAAACGCCTCCGTTCATGGATCAAATGTATCATCCTCATGATCAGCTGGAAAATACAACAGATTATGCACAAGAACATCCAACAAAAGCACCTGCACAAACACAGCCAACAAAAACACATGCACAAAAACAGCCAACAAAAGCAACTGCACAAAAGCAGCCAGCAAAGACACATGCACAAGAACAGACAACAAAAACACCTGCACAAGAGCAGCCAACAGAAACACATTCACCAAGATTGAAAACAGAAACAAATGCACAAGAATTCGCTGGTGAGAAGAAGGGCTTACCTCCGTTCATGGATGAAAAATATCATCTGTTCAGGTATGAACAATATTATCCTAAGACCTACAAAGCAACAGAAGCAGATGGACAGGGCCTTCAAGCAACCACAGCTGAACATGAACTTACTTTAAAAATAGAAACGCCTGCACCAGACCTGAAAACAGAAACACATTCACTGGAACTGCGTACTGAATCACCCGTACCTGAACAAAAGAATCAGGCAAAACAAAAAATACATATACAGGAAGAACACGTACAAAATGGCCGTAAATATACAGCAAGGGGAAAACATCTTCCTAAACAGAAAAGTATGACCGTAACATCTGCACAGGAACTGAAACCGGAAAATCCATCACTGGAACAAGAGATACAGTCGCTGCCAAAATCATATGTAAATGAAAAACAGGAAAATGATTGTCGTAAATATACAGGAAGGGGAAAACATCAGGTTAAGCAGTAAAACACAACAGAAGCACATGTATCAACAAATAAAAAGAAATACCTGTACAGGAATTCAAACAGAAACACATGCAAAGTCGCACCCACAATCGTATTTACGCGGTAATTAAGTGATCTGATGCACAGCTTCAGTTTGTAGCTCGAATGTTCGAAGAATAAGCTTATATAATCACACCGCCATCGGCGTCGACACCCCCGTCCACATTGAGCTCTGCGTGTAAGCTGCGTTTACAGGTCTATAACTCTTACAAAATAAAAGTCATGTCTTGTCTTGGCTCAGCCAAATTTGGCCGTAAACTTCCTTATAGTATTATCTTAAGGGCTGCGTAAGTAATTTGGGTACCTATACCCACTCCCATGGAACCCAAATTCTGCCCTTAAAATATTGTTTTTACATATTTCTGTTCTATTTGATTGGTTTATTCTTATTCCCTCCCCACCCCACGCACAACCACCACTCATTTCTCCTCTATCACCACCACTACCAACAGTTGTATATTTATTTATATATTCTATAAATATTATTTATTTATTACACCTATAGATGTCTATTACACCTATAGATCTAATTATGGTGCATGCAGCTTACCTAAAACCCAACTACCCACCCATGAAATGATTTTTAAAAAAAAAAAAAACTAGTCCTGATCCATTTTTAGCTCTACTGGCCAAACAAAGTTGTATTTTGCCTCGTTAAGACGAAAAGGCCTTCATTTGGCCACATTTGAATTAAACTTTGCAGGGATGATCAGTACCAAACCTAGTTGTGCATTTCGTCACCGTGTTCCGGTTGATTTATTTTGGCGGAAACTGAACTAGTTCTCCTGAACTACTGGCTGGATTTAAACGAAACTTTGCAGGGTTGATCAGTTCCTAGTCTAGTTGTGCATGTGAACGCTTTGTTCCTGTTGAATGATTTTTGGCAGAGTTATGGCCCTCTAAAGGTTTTAATTCACAAACTTCGTCTTGACTAGTTCTCCTGAACACTTGCCAGATTTCGGCGAAATTTTGCAGGGATGATTAGTACAAGTCATTTTCTGATTGACATATTTTTGGCGGAGTTATGGCCCTTTAAAGGGTTTTGATACACAAACATTTGCTGGGCTAGTTCTCCTGAACCTCTTGCAAATTTTAGCGAAACTTGACAAGGACGATCAGTATTAAGCCTAGTTGTGCATGTAATCGCCGTATTCCGGCTGAATGATTTTAGGCAGAGTTATAGCCCTTTAAATGTTTTAATACACAAATTTTTCCCCGACTAGTCTCTTCTGAACTCCTGGCCGTGTTTCAACAAATCTTGACAGGGATGATGAGTACAAAGCCTGGTTGCGTCTTTCATTGCCGTGTTCTGGTTGAATGCTTTTTGGCACAGTTATGGCCCTTTTAACGGTTTTAATTCATAAATCTTGTCCAGATTAATTCTTCTGATCCCCTGGCCGGATTTCGATGAATCTTGGCAGGGATGATTAGTACCAAGCCTAGTTGCGAATTTCGTGGCCGTGTTCCAGTTGAATGACTTTTAGCAGAGTTATGTCCCCTTAAAGGTTTTAATACTTTAACTTTGTACAGACTAGTTCTCCTGAACCTCGGGCCGGATTTTAACGAATCCTGTAAGGGATGATCAATACCAAGCCTAGTTGATATCATTGCCTTGTTTCGATTGAATGATTTTTGACTGAGTTATGGCCTCTTATACATAAGCTTTATCTTTACACAGCAGAGCGTCCACAGGCCCTCTTGGTCCTCTTGCTTTTCGAGGGTTGAGGTTGGGGAAAGGGTGGAGACGAGAGTCCAGGAAAATGTAGTATATGAGGGGTTTGGGGAAGCAGTATATTTGCCAACATATTTTTTATTAAAATATAACATTAATCCTGACCAAATAATTGTTTTAAAAAAATAGTAAATTTGTTGTTGGCCTTACACTGTGATTATGGTGCAAACTGCTCACTTCAAACAGCACCCACCCACCCGCATACTCACCGAAAGCCTGCTGCTATTGGAGTTTGGCTCTGCATAAAACGTATAACCAATTTCGTTATTTTGTATAGTCAAATTAGGATGTTATTGCATTTTCATTTGGCGAAAACCGTTTTCGGCCATATGTCAGCACCCGATTTTCAATACGCATTTTTCGTCGCATCTTCTATCATGCAGTAGCCGGAAATAAGCAAATTGTTCCAAATGATCGGATGGCTTCACAGAGCGACCCTACTGGCTTTCTCTCGATTTTCCTTACACAGTATCTCGGTACAGTACAGCTACTATCATTTAGCAGGCGAAAATGACCAGATTTGTCTAGTAGTATCTCTTATACACATAACATTTTCGACTGCACCTGTATTTGTAGTCGGACTTACTAACCAGAGTTGGACGGTCATTTACGAACCCGTGAGATGTAAAGTTACATAATCAATTTAACACATAATTACTGTATTAACAGTAGGCCCTTAATGTAGAGCTCGGTAAAGTAAAAATGTAGCTGTGTTTGAAGCAGGATCGCAACATATTGTTTTGACAAATTGTAAGGAATGCTTTCGATTGCGTTCCTCAAAGATTGTTTATTGAAGCATATCGTTTAAAAGAAACGTAACCCGCCAAATAACGGCAAAATTACACTACAAAACTGTTTATCAAAACTCTATCCAGGTGTATAGGTATACCTTCCGCCATCCGCTCTGTCTGGATCTCTGTTCGTCACAAGCCGGTCTCCACCATATCTCTTGAACCGATTGAGGGATTTGGAAATAACTTGACACAAATGTTCACGATATCGAGACGACGTGCAGAGAGCAACTTCCAGCCATGTCCGTTCAAGGTCAAAGTCACACTCAGAGGTCGAAGGTCATATGCACTATATTTCGTTTCTCCATTATATCTCTTGAACCGCTTGAGGGATTTAGAAATAACTTGCCACAAATGTTCACCGTATCAAGACGACGTGCAGAGCGCAACTTTCAGCCACGTCCGTTCAAGACCCAGGTCACACAGAGGTCGGAGGTCACATGTACTATATTTCGTGTTTTATCTATATCTCTTGAACCGCTCGAGGGATTTTGAAATAACTTGGTACAAATGTTCACCATATCGAGTCGACGTGCAGAGCGCAACTTCTAGCGACTTCCATTTAACGTCAAGGTCAAACTTAGTGTTCTAAGGTCATATGCACTATATTTCGTGTCCTCTCCATATCTCTTGAACCGCTTGAGGGATTTTGAAATAACTTGGCACAAATGTTCGCCATATCGAGAAAACGTGCAGAGCGCAACTTCCAGCCCATTTCCTTGAAGGTCAAGTCACACTTAGAGGTCGAAGGTCATATGCACTATAGCTCGTGTCCTCTCCATATCTCTTGAACCACACAAGGGATTTTGAAATAACTTTGCTCAAATGCTCACCATATCGAGACGACGTGCAGAGCGTAACTTTTAGCCAGGTTGGTTCATAAATTATGGGGGGAGACCCAAAAAACCCGTCTAGTTCAATATCAGTTTGACTTTAAACTCTCTTGTATATGTTTAATTACTGGTAAATATAATCAACAACAAATAATATGCAAAGATAATTTGCTTTGCACTGTTGAAATAATTATTAGTAAGGATTGGCAAATATTCAAATAATTTAGAAACACTAACGGTTTTTAAAAATATCAACTCAGCCTGATATAGCGAATGCGAGTGTGCCATACACACTTTACGCAAGGGCAAACAACTTACTAATTCCTACATTCATGTCGAACGTTCTCAACATAAGTTGCGCTATTCTAGAAATATTTCATGTGTATCACAGCGCAGTATAGGCGAGCCATTTGGGACCGTGCAATTCTTGATTTATATTTTTATTTTCGGCATTTTTTTGAAATTAAGAAAGCCTTTAACACAAAATGCACAGCTAGATATGTTTGAAGCGTTTTAAGTATCTCCATAGACATTCGGTGTTTCATTTATCACACTCTCATATATTTAAATGTGTCTCTCATTTTTAATTCCATGAAACAGTGCCAACTTGTTGTCATAGCAATCTTCTTGCCAGCCATGTGCTAAAATATATTTATTTATGAAAAATCAAAGACATTTCCTGCTTGGAATAAATATTAAGTTCAGTGTGCTTGCCTGTAATAAAATGATATATATTTATTGTTGTTTTTTGTTGTTGTTGTTTTTCGTTTTGGAATCATCAACCCGATTGTGTGTGGCTATAAAGTAGAAAACCGCTTAAGCCGGGGTGTGAGAGGTGTTACACTTTATATTACCTCTCATCAACAGACTCAATAAAACCGAGTCTGCTACGTTTCTCTCTTGTTTGTGTTTGTTGCTTCCAAGGTATGCGCTTTACAGTATTTATTGTTACACATATCAGCTTTAAGTATGTTTCACTTATTGCGCCAAAACTATTTTATTTCATTTTCTTCAACAAGTATTCAACATTCATTATAACCCCGCAAAACTGGGAACAAATTAAGTCTGTCTCAGACTGGTGAGGCAGAGATCTAAGAAGTTCTGTTACGTCTCTGTTTATATGTAGGTAACAATGATGATGAGATAGTTGTATGTTTCTGAGTGCTGATGATGAAGAAAGACAAAACTATCGAACAGGGAAAGCAGCATTTAAGGACGACAGTCAACCACAAAACACAAAAACAAACACGCAAACAGACAAAAGGCAAAAGTAATACAAAATGCAAACGACATCACAAACACAAAAGGGTTGACAATAGGGCTACCGCCTTGGAACGGTCAGTGGCAACAAAGGCCACTGGGGGTTTAAATCGGTTCTAGGGTGCACCAAACCTCACACTTACCCTACTGTCATCCCATTAAAACAGGACAGTGTAAATAAAGAAGTCCCCGCCATGATCTAATCTCTAACCAACAAGGCAGCATCAATATAAGTAAAACACAAATATGCTCGTGTAAATATAGTACAAAAAACAATAGCCTTGAAAGCCACAATGAAGGTACTCAGTGACTTGGCAGAAGCCAGAGCTTTAGTTACATGGTTTGAGATATTTGATCATTTTGATTAACATTTGCTGGGAGACTAAAGGGAACTTCGCTTTTATATTGCATCGATTTGATTCTATTTATTTATAAATTATATATTTAAATACATGAGTAAAAGAGTAGTCTTCGTTACATTCCAATTCTTGATGACATTCTCTAACACAAATAGCATGCAGCAGATGGAAATACGCGTGAAAGTCATGCGCCTTTTGATATTTGGATTCAGCAGGCAGAAGGTCAAGATAACAATGCGCTTAAACTTGACATAAAAAATGTCGGTCAAAATGGTTTTTTCTGTTTTTGTTCATGGAGCATTGTAGGATCCATTTCGGGTTGGTACAATGCCAATTAGTTGTCAGTTCATAAGGTCAAAGGTAAGTGACAATAACCTTTAACTGACTTTGTGAAAAGTTTCGTCATAGTATGACCCATTTAAAGTTGATGAGATAATTATCCTCTTTTCTGTTCTTTGGTCAGTAGGTTTTATATCTTCATGAACATGGGCATGGTTCCTTTTAGTGATAAGGTCTTTAAGGTCATAGTGAATATAGTGGCTAAAGCAGAATATCGCTTAAGACGGTGCTAGGAGACGTGAGCAGTGTTACACCTTATATTACCTCTCATAAAACCGAGTCTGCTACCTTTCTCTCCCGTTTATGTTCGTTGCTTCTAATGAATCCCATTTTCAGTATGTATTGATATCACACTAGTGTTCGTTTGTTGCGGTGTGTCGCTATTAAAAGTTGCCTGAGTGCTTAAGAGCCCAATCCGTGAGGTCTTTCAAGAAGAATGAAGTTTAAGCCGGTTCTAGGAGTGAACATGAACATACTGAATAAAAGTAGATATAAAAGTCGAACAGGAAATGCAGTATTCAAGGACCACAGTAAACCAAAAGAACGAATAGGAAACAAACAATTTTAAAGAAAAAAAAAGGGTTGACAATATGGCTAACCGCCTTGGAACGGTCAGTGGCAAAAAGGGCCGCTGGGAGTTTAAACCAGGTTCTAAGGTGCACCAAACCTCACTCGTACCCTAGTGTCATCCCAATAAAATGGGACGGTGTAAATAAAGATATTCTCGACAGGTTATATTCTCTAACAAACAATGCAGCATTAATATGTTATATAAGTAGAACACATAAATATTCATGTAAATTTGAATATAAAAAAACAAAAGCATAGAACTTTAGCCACAAAGCAAGTACTCAATGACTTGGCAGAAGCCAGAGCAACAAGAGAACAATCCATTAAGACTACGACAAGACAAGACAAGCATCAGACTATTTATTGACCATTTAGGTAGACGTCATCATAGTGTCCACCATCTGTCCTGTCATCGCACAATCAAAGAGGAAATCATAGCGGTCAACTATAAATGGGTCAACCACTAAACATGCTGAACATTGCAAAATGATAGGTCATAAACTCTTTTGATAAAGAAAGATACAAATATTGGACAGGGAAAGCAGCATTCAAGGACGACAGTCAACCACAAAACACAAAAACAAACACGCAAACAGAAAACGAGAAGGCAAAAGTAATAAAAAATGCAAACGACATCACAAACACAAAAGGGTTGACAATAGGGCTACCACCTTGGAACGGCCAGTGGCAACAAAAGCCACTGGGGGTGGTGGGGGGAGGGGTGGGGGGGGGGGGGGGGTAAACCGATTCTAGAGTGCACCAAAGCTTACATTTACCCTACTGTCATCCCATTAAAACAGGACAGTGTAAATAAAGAAATCGCCGCCATGATCTAATCTCTTACCAACAAGGCAGCATCAATAAGCAATATAAGTAAAACACAAATATGTTCGTGTAAATATAATACAAAAAAACAATAGCCTAGAAAGCCACAATGAAGGTACTCAATGACTTGGCAGAAGCCAGAGCAACAAGAGAATAAACCATAAAGGGCACGACTAGAAAGATCATAGACAAACATCGAACACCACCATCCTATAAATCACATCACCATAGAAGTCAGGTTGTGATAGTCCTTGTCGCAGAAGAGTCCTTAAATTACTTTTATATTTGGAAAGAGGATCAGGGTTACGATAATACAATTTTGCAAACTGTCTGACAAGTTTAATAAAGATTGTATGAAAGTGATTATGACCAAGGATCTTACGAGTTTGTAAATCACATTACCATAGAAGTCAGGTTGTGATAATGCTACTGCTTGTCGCAGAAGTGTTCCATTTATAGAGTAGATCAGGGTTACGATAATACAATTTTGCAATTTGCAAATGTTGTCTATGGTAACGGTAGCCCTGATGGAGTAGTTTCTTACTTATACACAGATTGTGAATAGTAAAGTTCTCAACTAGACTACAACCTGTACGAAATATTCTGCCCGTAATTGTGACAGATTATTTTTACGCAGTAATTTAACATTTTTCCACCCCAACACACATAGGTAATCAGATTGAAATTTTTTGATTTCTGGGCGGAATTGGGCCGGAATCGGGGCAGAAAATGGGGCGTAATATGTAAATGAGATGGGGCAGAAATATAAATATAGCTTTTCTGGAGGATTACGGCCAGATAAATTAATAGCTTTTCTGGAAAGATTACGGCCGGAAAAAAATTATGGCCGGAAAAATTTACGGCCGGAAAACCATAAAAAAAAGTAGGGGCGGAAACATAATATATGGCTAGAAAAAATTCATGCCAATGTTAATAAGCTCTAAATTGATGATGGCCCACTGAAAGATACCAATTGATTAATATAATGTATCACATAACCTGCAGAGTGGATGTCTAATAAGGCCATAATATATTTATCATAATTCACTAGTGTAATATAATAATGAAAATGAAGGTTGAATCATCTTTATGATGCTTCTCGGCAAATGTATGGACATATTTATATTTTAGTTTTTTAAAAAAAGAGATGAAACACCTTACACAAAACATTAAACATATTAAAGTGTCAACTCAGTATCTGTTACAAACTTTTGAAAATTGTTCAATTGCTGCAGGACTCATACCACTAATATATCCCTTGAATACTCGTGCCCTACATATGATAAAATATATATATATATAAAACAAGTTCGCTTTTCTACATTTTACAGGATACATAGATTTATCTTTACCGGGTTCTAAATCTACAGCATTTTAGGAAGAGATCACAGAAAAATGCATGTTGATAAAAGGTTTCTAGCTAATTCTGCCGCATTTTACACATCATGGATCTAATCACCACGGGGTTGTATTCTTGTCTAAATTTTGATAGGTGTCACGCAAACATGAAATTAAAAAAAGTTCAATCTGGTAAATATTTGTAAAATGTGTTTTAAATTGCAGATATAGGATCAATGAAGAATTTAAGCATAAAGACATGTTGTAAAATCTGTTTATCTCTATGCCACGAACAAAAACATTACAATGGGACACTATGGAAAATTATTTGTGGTGTGAGACGTTAAGTAAGAGCTGCAGAATGGGTATCTTTTATTCGTTATTCTTAAAGCATTGCGCTTTAGAGCTGCAGAATGGCATTTTCATTCGTCATCTCTAAGGTATTGCGCTTTAGAGCTGCAGAACGGGTATCTTTCATCCTTTAATGCTTAGACATTGCGCTTTAGAGCTGCAGAACAGGTATCCTTCATCATTCATCTCTAATGCTCTGACATTTAGAGCTTCTGAATGGGAACTTTCATAATTCATCTCTAAGCCCTTGCGATTTAGAGCTGCAGAACGGGTATCTTACATCCTTCACCTCTAAGCGTTGTTCTTGCATCTGTGAACGTTTCAGACATGTTAGGACACAGTTAACACGGTTATTCAGAAATCCCGTTGAAACAAATGTCAAAATTAAAGCGAGAGACTGATACTTTTCCTGGGAAATCAAAATTTCGACGGGTAACCCTTAGTTTGATTTTATTATTTTCAGCATTTTTCTCAATAATTATTTCTTAAAGATCATTTTTATGCTATATTCAGATGTAGAGATGCCTTTTCATGTATATTTGAAAGTTTCAGACATATCTTAATACAAATGAGCAGGAAAATGCAAAATCCCTATCACTACTGTAGATTTTCAAAATATTAAAGGTACTCGGCCTGAAATTCGACCAATATCCTAGGTCCTAAAACTTGAATAATTTGAAAACCAATAAACATGGAATCAAAATGTTAGCACTTTTCAGCATGTAATTGATTTATATACATTTTCAGTTATTATTGAGGTGATCATTAGAAAAGAAATTCACCTTAAGGACTCACACCACTAATATCTCTCTTGAATATTCGTGCCCTTATTAACAGATGAAGGAGGTAGGTAAAAAAAAAGTTCGCTTTTCTACATTTTACAGGATACATAGATTTATCTTTACCGGGTTCTAAATCTACAGCATTTTAGGAATAGATCACAGACAATGCATGTTGATATAAAATTTCTAGCTAATAATTCTGCCGCATTTTACACATCATGGGTCTAATCACCACGGGGTTGTATTTTTGTCTGAATTTTGAAAATTAAAAAAGCATGAAATTAAAAAAAAGTTAAATCTGGTAAATATTTGTTAAATGTGTTTTAAAGTGCAGATATTGGATCAATGAAAAAAGTTAAGCATAAATACATGTTGTAAAATCTGTTTATCTCTATGCCACGAACAAAAACATTACAATATGACCCTATGGAAAATTAATTGTGGTGTGAGACGTGCAAGTCTAGCCTAAATGTAATGTGGCCAGTCTACATGGACTACTTTTTTTAACAGATTTATAATATAGCTTCAATAGGAGAGCAATAGGAGAGCAGAATCATCAGATAAACCTAGTCCTATTATTATTGATTGGAATATTAAACAACTGACCAGAGAAGTAGCTACTGGCCACTGTAACTCCTAAATGTATAATATTAGCATACTAAATGTATACTATTAGCATAATAAAACAAAGATACATGACATCAGCCCATCATATGACCTCCAAAGAAAGCAGCTCTCTTTCAACTCTCAAATAGTAGTTTTAAACAACAACGTTTTTTTTAAATCACATACAAATCATGTTTAACGGTTGTTTTTATATATATTATCAGCTGTTTTAAAGAAATCACTTAGAGTTTCCATATTTACACTCGCAGGTTATACAAAGATGATGACATTTAGAGGCTGTTTAAAGCAGCTTTATAAAGAGTAAAAATGTATATAATAAACAATAATTCAAAGCTTAATATCTAATGAATATAAAGTTAACTACATTGGCAATCAGATCTACATTTCACAATGTTTGATGAACATTCACTTGTATGCCATAATTTATGAACAATCACTTCAACTTAGTACACACCTGTAAACATCAGATTTCATTCTTCTGTGGTCAAGCTTCTGTTTAATAATTCTCCAGTAAAATATAAACATGAGATAAGCCATACTTGATATAATCCAACAGAATCAAAATGTGTGTTTCATTAAAAATATTCCACTTTAATTTAGTACTGTATTAATAATTTAATAATAAACAAATCACTGTTTCCTGTTATCAACAATGTTTAACACATATTCAAAATGACCAGGCAGTATTTTTTTGAACCAATCAATTCTCAGCAAAGCGGGGGACACACTCAGGTTAAACTCAGAATAATTATCTAATTGTAACATTCATATAGGTCAAATAGATGGACATTATACCCTCTTATCTCCTCACATGTGGAAATGATAAGACATGCCATATAGTTGGCCTACACATTAACAGCAGTGAATACATCTGTTTTTAGTATTTCAGAAATCACCCCCTGTAAACTAGTTGTTATTTGATTTGTCTGAACATCGTGTGACTGTGTATGTTGACAGCTTATTATTGCCAAATTAAAGAAACCATTGATTAATTATTATTTTATTATTATCAATGTTACTTTAATTATTATTTTATTTTATTACATTTCTATGGATGAAAGATCGGGATTTCTCAGTGAAAGATTATTCGCAAATATTAATAACTAACTCGCGCACTTCTTTTTTTTTTCGACTGCGCAAGCGCGAGTTTTGACATTTGACGGCACTACTTTTTTATGTAAACAAAATCAGCGTCTTTCGCTACGGTAACCATGTCTGATTTACTGAGTAACTCGATTTACTGAGTAACTCGGTAACCATGTCTGATTTACTGAGTAACTCGATTTACTGAGTAACTCGGTAACCATGTCTGATTTACTGAGTAACTCGATGTCAGGCGTATTGTTTTTTCACTTACTCGCTAGCGCTCGTTCGTGAAAAAAACATACGCCTGATATCGCGTGAAGCATTTAATCATAATCGAACGCAGCAGTTAAATAATCTCTATATAACTATTATTATTATTATCTTATTTTATATATTTGTTTTATTAGTGGTTGTTGTTGTTGTAGTAGTAGTAGTAGTAGTAAATAGTAGTAGTAGTGGTAGTAGTAGTTTTAGCAGCAACAGTAGTAATATAGTAGCAGCAGCAGCAGCAGAAGTAGTAGTATAGTAGTAGTAGTATGAGTATTAGTAGTAGCAGCAGACCAAGCAGTAGTAGTGGTAGTAGTAATAGTAGTAGTAGTAGCAGCAGCAGTAGTGGTAGTAGTAATAGTAGTGGCAGCAGCATCAGTAGTAGTAGTAGTAATAGTAGTAGTAGTAGTGGTAGTAGTAATATAGTAGCAGCAGCAGCAGAAGTAGTAGTATAGTAGTAGTAGTATGAGTATTAGTAGTAGCAGCAGCAGCAGCAGCAGCAGTAGTGGTAGTAGTAATAGTAGTAGTAGTAGCAGCAGCAGTAGTGGTAGTAGTAATAGTAGTAGCAGCAGCATCAGTAGTAGTAGTAGTAATAGTAGCAGCAGCAGTGGTAGTAGTAATAGTAGCAGTAGTTATAGCAACAACCGAAGTAATATAGTAGCAGCAGCAGCAGCAGAAGTAGTAGTAGTAGTAGTAGAAGCAGCAATAATAGCATAATAGCAGCAACAGCAGTAGTAGTGATAGTAGTAATAGTAGTAGTTGTAGCAGTAGCAGTAGCATTAGTAGTAAT
Source organism: Cyrtodaria siliqua (assembly GCA_037043455.1). Taxonomy (NCBI): domain Eukaryota; kingdom Metazoa; phylum Mollusca; class Bivalvia; order Adapedonta; family Hiatellidae; genus Cyrtodaria; species Cyrtodaria siliqua. The sequence continues at coordinate 33,078 of JAWPHD010012295.1, forward strand.
AGTAGTAGTAGCAGTAGTAGTAGTAGTAGTAGTAGTGGTAGTAGTAGTAGTAGTTATAGCAGCAACAGTAGTAATATAGTAGTAGCAGCAGCAGCAGCAGAAGTAGTAGTAGTAGAAGCAGCAGCAGCAGCAGCAGCAGCAGCAGCAGCATTAGCAGCAGTAGTAGTGGTATAGTAGTAGCAGTAGCAGCTATTTAGTAAAATGGATAGTAGATAATTATTCCCTTATTTGCTTCTGCCTTCTAGACTTTATTTTAGGTGACATTAAAAATTGGTAATTTCAATTTTGTCAAAAAAATTAAGTCCAATTTTGTGAACATTTTCTAAGTCCGATATTCCTCCTACATGAAATGTCTAAGTCCCAACTTTCTGTTCACTTGATTTTCTCAAAGTATGAACGTTCTGCCTCACAATTGATTCTGCCCGTAATTTTTGTTATTTCTGCCCAGAAAACATCATGTACTCCAAATCTTTTAGGGCAGAATTAATAATATCCTTCTGCTTTCTGGCCAGAAAGTGATGATTCCTGCCCAATTCCATCCCATTTCTGGCCGGATTCTTCCCCATATTTTCATACGGGATTAGCTCTAGAAAAACGAATAAGTTTCTAAACATAGACCCAATAAGGAGTAGCTCGGGGAACATGACTCCGTCTATTGAAGTGAGGATAAACCGAGTTTATTACTTTACTCTCCTTTTTCGTGTTCGTTGCTTCCCTTTACGCTACTTTATTGACCTATTTGTTTCCGCATGTTTTGTAACTGATTCAAAACATATCAGTAAAATAATATTTTCCCGTTTGGGTCAGCAACAGATTTTGACATGAAATTTGTTTTTATTGAGGCCTATACATGCTGTTAAACACCAGAAGAAATAGCTTTTCTATTTTGCCGAGCATGTTTTTAGTATTTTCAGTGTGTACCAAAAGTATGTATAAAAGGTATGTGTATGAGCTGCAGTTGTGCATCACAACGAACTGTTCGTTCAAGTATGCATTCAAGTTCTTTCATCAATGTTTGAACCTTTTTCGTGAACAAAAATAAAATAAAAAAATAAATCGGAAATGTCAATACTTCTTCATAAAGAATCGATGAAGCAATTCCAATTGTGGCAACATGTTCTTCTTGTCCTGTATCGACACTAAATATATAATATACGTCACTTATCTTGAATACCACGAGAGAGGTATTGATATAGGAAAGCCATCTAGTTGATCTGCAATGAACCAAATGAAATCATTGATTAAGTATCCTCACTCTTACCTATTTCATATCAATAAAACGGGGCAGTGTAAATAAAGATATCCCCGCCAGGTTATATTCTCTAACTAACAAGGCAGCTTTAATAGGCAATATATAAGTATAACACAGAAATGATCATGTGTACGCTGTATATAAATATAAAAAAAAAAAGCCTAGAAAGCCACAAAGCAAGTACTCAGTGACTTGGCAGAAGCCAGAACAACAAGGGAACAAACCGTTCAGGGTACGACAGCAGGTTTAAGATAAACATCAAACGTTACTGCCCTTTGAGGTTTGGGCAGACGTCATCATAGGGTCCACAATCTGTCCGGTCATCGCACAGTCAAAGAGGAAAGCAAAATGGCGATCTGTAAACTTGATCAGACATCCAAGATGGCCGACGATACTTCTCCAATACCACTGAGCCCGTTTGCATAAAACTTGATCGTACATCCAAAAAGAAATATAAAAAGATCGGACAGGGAAAGTAGCATTCAAGAAGGACAGTCAACCACAAAACACAGAAACAAACACGCAAACAGACAAACAAGAAGGCAAATGCAATAATAAATGCAAATGACATCACAAACACAAAAGGATTGACAATAGGGCTAGCGCCTTGGAACGGTCAGTGGCAAAGTAGGCCACTGGGGGGTTTAAACGGGTTCTAGTGTGCACCAAACCTCACACTTACCCTACTGTCATCCCATTAAAACAGGACAGTGTAAATAAAGAAATCCCCGCCATGATCTAATCTCTAACCAACAAGGCAGCATCAATAGGCAATATAAGTAAAACACAAATATGCTCGTGTAAATATAATACAAAAGAAAATAGCCTACAAAGCCACAATGAAGGTACTCAATGACTTGGCAGAAGCCAGAGCAGTAAGAGAATAAACCATTAAGGGCACGACAAGAAAGATCATAGCCAACATGATCGGCGGTACTTTTTTTGCACCACTGGGCCCTTTCGTGAAACTTGATAAGACATCCAATATGGGCAATCCTACACTTTCAAAAACCACAGCATTTTTTCCCACAATACTTTATATTTCTCACATTTATTTTTGTCTAAAATAAAAATCGTCTTACTACAAAATTCAAAAAGAACACAATATATAAAAATATACTTAACATAGAAAAGTTAGTATCGTAAAGCTTGATAAAACGTCAATAATGTACAAACAATGACGTCGTGAACAAAATGGCCTTATTGGATTGAGCTCCCAAAACGGATTAAACTTACACAGGAACATAAAATTGCTTATCAAAACATTGTATCATCAAGAGAGATATACGACAAAATAAATGAATTTCTACACATAGATACTGATTCAAGTCAGGTTAATATTGACTCTCTAGTAGGATCATTCAACACATCGTAATAAGCTATGCACAAGACGCATGCCCCGCTAGACAAGCTTCTAATAACTGACCGAGAAAAAGCAAAAGAAAACGCAATGATACCACTTTAACTGAATATACCAAAGCACGTGAACAATTTAATAATCTAGCATATCTTATAACTAAATATCCGGACAACAAGGTAAAATCCAAGTCACAAATAAAAAGATCAAGAAACTCTCCAAACAACAAAACCGTGACAAGGAAAACATAACTTTCCAGAAATAAGAAACCCTAAAACATACTGGAAGCTTATATCAGAACTTATAGAGTCAGACAAAACCCAAAACAAAATTCCAACATCAATCACTGATAAATTGATGAAACCTTTCGTATATCTTGGAAAACCACCACCTGAATACAGTTTGAATGCCCAATAACAGGAACTTCAAAGTGAACTAGAATGTTTAGAAAATAACAATTGAATGTTGTTTAACGGCTCATCGACACAGTACAGGTTATTTAGAGCCGCCCCAGAGAGAGGGTAAGGATACATAGGAATCCGGGGACCTGCCCTGCTCTTATTATCGAATAGATTCCTATGGTTCTTTAACGTGATCGAAGGATATACCGATACACGGGACCGCCCGGTTTACGTCCCCATCCGACGGACGAGGCTAAGGAAAAGTGTCTTGCCCAAGAACACACCGACGGAACTCAGTGGCACCACGGAGGATTGAACCCGGATTTAGATAGATATAGCTAGATATAGCTCTCTTCTCCTATATATTTAACAAAGGAAAATACAATATAACATTTTTCAACAAAACAAGGGCCATAACTCTGTTATTACTAACAAGATCTAGCTGGTTGTCGAAATTGTCCAAGATTTCATTGATATACCGCGCTTTGCACAACTAGATATCATACTGAGGCTTCCTGCCAAATTTCGTAGAAATCCAACAAGCCGTTTAAGAGGAGTAGCGCCGACAAGAAATTTAAAATAAAAATGTCAAAGGGCCATAACTCCGTCAAAAATCAGCGAACTGGAACAAAAGCGTGATATGCACAACTAGACATCTTACCGATGCATTTAGGATGAGGCATTTAGGATGAGTAGCGCCGACAAGAAAAATTTAAAAGTCAGTGTCAAGTAATTAAAAAGATAATGAAAAAAAAATTAAAAAAAATTAAAAAAAAATCAATCAAAAATAAATAATGAAAAATTAAAAATAAAAAAAAATAATAAAAAAAAATAATATTTTTTTTTAAAAAACAATTGAAACAATTAAAAAAAATTAAAAAAAAAATTGAAATTGAAAAATAAAATTAAAAAAAAACTCAAATTAAAAACTAAAAAAAATAATTAAAAAACAGTTTCTGCCTACACAAGCCTAAGTAAAACTGTGACCTCCCGGGTGGGGCCAAATGTGACCAATAGGTCACCATTTGAACAAACTTGGTAGAAGACCATAAGCTTATAGCAAATGCAAAATATTAAACCTCTGGCTCTTGCAGTTTCAGAGAAGAAGAGTTTTTAAGTTTTTCCCTATACATGTCTATTTAAAACATGTGACCCTTGGGGCGGGGTCAAATGTGACCCGAGGGTCACCATTTGAACAAACTTGATAAAGGACCATAAGCTTATAGTAAATGCAAAAAGGGAATGTATGTAAAACTGTGACCTCCAGGGCGGGGACAAATTTGACACCAGGATCACCATTTGAACAAACTTAGTAGAGGACCATAAGCTGATGCTGCATGTAATACATGAGAGCTCTGTGCCATGTGGTTCCAGAGAAGAAGATTTTTTCATTTTTTCCCTATACAAGCCTATGTAAAACTGTGACCCCCGGGGTGTGGCCAAATGTGACCCCTGGGTCACCATTTGAACAAACTTGGTAGAGGACCACAAGCTTATAGCAATTGCAAAATATTAAACCTCTGGCTCTTGCAGTTTCAGATAAGAAGATTTTTTAAGTTTTTCCCTATACATGTCTATGTAAAACATGTGACCCTTGGGGCGGGGTCAAATGTGACCCAAGGGTCACCATTTGAACAAACTTGATAAAGGACCATAAGCTTATAGTAAATGCAAAATATCAAACCTCTGGCTGTTGTAGTTTCCGAGAAGAAGATTTTTTTTAAAAAGAATCCTATATAAGGACAAATTTGACCCCAGGGTCACCATTTGAACAACCTTAGTAGAGAATCATAAGCTGATGCTACATGTAATACATGAGAGCTCTGTGCCTTGTGGTTTCAGAGAAGAAGATTTTTTAATGTTTTTTCCTATATGTCTATCTGAAAAACATGCAAAACCTCAATATACAAACTTTGGACACTCGGGGCCCGGCCATTTTTGACCCCGGGGACTTTATTTGAACAAACTTGACAGTCTAGGCGTTGGCGATCATTTTAAAGAAGAACTGTTGAAATCTGTCCAGCGGTTCTGGAGAAGAATATTTTTTAAGGTTTTCACCATATATGGTAATCTTGGATGTAGCGCTGACCTAATTTTAACAAATCTAAAAAGCATTCATCTAAGGATCATCCATGTGAAGTTTGGTCAAAATTAGCCAAACTGTTTCTGAGGAGAAGACGTTTGAAGAAAAGTTAACGGACGGCGGACGACGGACGGACGGACGACGGAAGACGGACAACAAACCATCCCATAAGCTCTAAAAAAAACAAAACAAAAAAAAACAAGGATACGAAAGCACCTCTAAATTATCCTATAGAGGTAACAGAAATTAGTTCAGCCTCCTGAAGCCTAATAAGGCTAGTGGCTTGGATCTCATCACAAACGAAATGTTCAAATTTGGAGTTGATATATTAGTTACACCGTTAAGTAAACTATTTAACTTGATCCTTACTTCTGGTATATACCCGAGTAGCTGGTCAACGGCATACATATATAACGGCCCGTCACAAAAAAGGATCAAAACTAAATCCTAATAATTACCAAGGGATATCAATATCAAGCTGCCTGGGAAAACTTTATTCTTCCATTCCAAACACAAGACTTACTAATTACCTTGAAAGTTGCGAAATAATCAAAGACAATCAATCTAGATTCAAAAAAAATCACAGAACAACATAATTTATTTATTCTCAAAACCCCTATCAACAAATATCTATGCCAAATGAACAGAAAACTATATTTATGTTTTATAGACTTTAGCAAAGCGTTTGAACGTGTTTGGAGAGACGGTCTGTTTTTTAAACTTCTTAGAAACGGTATAGGAGGAAACTCCTACATCTCAATCAAACAAATGTATGCGAATACACATACCGCTTTAAAAATAAATAATGGCATAACATCTACTATTAAAACTGATATAGGTGTTAAACAAGGTGATAATCTAAGCCCAACAGTACTTAATATATTTCTTAATGACATTACATTCCCACAAGAACTGTGCGATCCTATAAAACTCTGTTCTGAATACTGCCAAAAATGGCAGTTAACAGTTAATATTGATAAATAGAATATAATGATAATCCAAAAAGGAAGACGTCCAGCCACTGAACCGTCTTTCTACTTAGGTAATCAAAAGCTTGAGGCATGCACAGAATATAAATACCTAGGATGTATACTCAACCATACTGGAAACTTCACAGCTGTTAAAAAATAATTGCGTCAAAAAGCTACAAAGGCACTGTATAAATTCCAAAGAACATTCTCATTGAGTTCCCCTCCACCACAACATTACAACATACTATTGTCTTGTATAACTGCGAAATATGGGGAGCTGATATATTAAATCGAATTATCAAAAAAGATCATAAAAAAGCATATGAATTGGCAGAAAACGACATGTATAAAAAATGCAAACACAATAATGGACAAAAATAAGATTACTCTAGAACATCAAATTAGAACACGAGAAAACAAATTAGCAAAATCGGAATGTATTAAAATAAAATCGCGTCTACAAAACCTCTATATCTACTATAAGCACATTGACAGAAACTACGAAAGTGCACCCTATCTAGTAACGGTTAAAAACGAAATTTTCCGCCAAGCTTTAACTAAACTAAGAATATCAGCCCATAAGCTAGAAATTGAAACTGGGAGATACAATAAAATACCATGACAGGAAAGAATTTGTAAACTATGCTCTAATACTGTAGAAGAAGAACTTCATTTTCTAACTGCATGTCCATCTCTTAGCTCTAGACGAGATATTTGTTACGAAAAAATATCTGAATCCATCTCAGAATGGAATACTCTCGACGATTATGTCAAGCGTGTCACTAAACTCTTCATAATAATCAACCCTACAGAAAAGATAGCAACAACATCCGCTCAATTTTCTATGAACTTATGAATATCAGAAATAAATGCCTTCCGAAGGCCTCTAGCTCAAGAGAGTTTACATAACCTCTCTAGACACTAGATTGTGCTGTACTCTAAAGCAGGTAACATATTTACAAGAGTGTTTAATCTTTCACCTGTTTAATAGTTATTTGTTTGTTTTTGTGTTCTTCTCCAACTTTTGCATTATGTGAAACTTAATAGGTATTGTGCCATCATTTATTTGTTGAACATACCAATCCTGTTTATAATTGTACATGTTATAGACAATACAATATTTGTATTTTGTATTTTTAGCAATAAGCCTAAACCGTTACGTTGCAACAACAAGGGGATGAACGTGTAGAGGTTTATGGCGCTGTGCTTAGGCAGCGCTATTGGTTGAATGTGTAAAAAATGGCGGGAAAACAAGGCGAAACGTCGTCGAGATGAGTCAATATGTTCGTATTTTGGCCATTTACTGTCTTGCTTTGAAACTATCAATGTGTGCATCACGTGAAAGGAAACCACAGTTAAAGCGTGTTCCAGGTCACGCTAACCTCGTCTTCCGGGCCAATTCTCAGCATACATTTCAATAATGAAATAAACATTACTGCAATGCGTTTCACCATTTAATCGCGAATATAAAGAAACTACTACAGAAAGTACTTCCATGTCGCTACCATGATGATTATATCAAAAATAAACACTGTATACCTTCAATTTGGTATTTGGCATGTTCTGTACGGCTCAAAAAAGATTAATGGCGCTAAAGAGAACGTAAACAATTCCAACATACGTGGTTGTATCAACATACGTGGTTGTATCAACATACGTGGCTTGGCTGTAGCAACATACGTGGCTGTATCAACATACGTGGCTGTAGCAACTGGCTGTATCAACATACGTGGCTGTAGCAACATACGTGGCTGTATCAGCGGACAATTTTCATTACGATTTTATTGCGTAGTAATTTGTGTCCGATGCAAAGGAGAGAACCCGTCGGTGACAACAACAAGAAAACTGTGATACACAGTAGATATAAAAATCGAACAGGAAAGAACGACAGTCAATCACAAACACACAGACAGAAACAAAGAACACCGTTGAAGATGAATAAAAAGTAAGATAATGCATCACAAACACAAAAGGGTTGACAATAGGGCTACCGCCTTGGAACGGTCAGTGACAAAGAAAGTCGCGGGGGGTTTAAACCAGGTTCTAGGGTGCACCAAACCTCACTCTTATCCTATTGGCCTCTCAATAAACGTTACAGAGTAAATAAAGATATCCCCACCAGGTTATACTCTCTTACAAACAAGACTGCATTAATAGGCAACATAAGTTAAACACATAAATGATCATGTATATATAATATAAAAAACCAAACGCAAAAAAGCCACAAAGTAGAGCAACAAGAGAACAAACAGTTAAGGGCACGACAAGACAAGATTAAAGACAGACATCAAACGCTACCGTCCTATAAGGATTTAGTTAGACGTCATATAGGGTCCACAAACTGTCCGGTCATCGCACAGTCAAAGAGGAAAGCATACTGGCGAACTGTAAATGGGTCAACCACTAAAAAGCACAGGCCCGCCATAACGTTTGATTAGGAGATCTTTTGACTGAGTTTGATAGATAAAAAAGTGAAAATAAAGACGCCATCTAGATGTTTCATACCTAACTAGAAACTCAATATTTGACGTACTTTCGTTGCATTGTGCGGTAATATAAATACCAGACATAACACTCAAGACAAACTCCCAATTTAGGTTTTTATTTTATTGATTATTTAATTAATTTAAATTATGCAAATCTGATGACTCCCCATTGTCTTATCTGAATAAAACAATGAACACAATCACTACAAGAGTTATAAATAAAGTAAGAAAACATCAAAGCAGTATATGAAGACAATATCCGTGGTTAACCACATGGTGTCCAGTGTTAGAAACATTGACACATTACTATTTCGTATCCCAAATCCACAGCACACAGCTAGCTACTACATAAGTTAGACAGGTTTTTGCATCCAGTGTGGTATACTTCAATGATCCAAAGCCTTGCTCACAAAGAGACATATGGCAGTAGTTTATGTGGGTGAGTTTTCTACTCATGTTCCTGTACTATCGGGAGGACGTCAATGCACTATTTTGAGACCGCTCTTATTCTTATGTCATATCAACTACTTGTCTGATACTGTAACGTTTACTCCCAAGTACGACTATTCGTGGATTTGCCTTTTGTACAGGCCTATCAGACATAGTTAGACCACAGCCTACTACTGGACGGCGTATCCTCTCTAGAAAAATAGGGCATGAGATTCAGCACCAGCAAATGGTACCCGAGCATCAACAACAAATCTAGCCACATCTATTAACTAAATACATGTAAGCTGTATAACAAGTAAACCAGAACCCCTCTCTTGGAGTAAACATTTCAGAGGACCTCAAGTGTGGACCCAGTATTACAACAGTTGCCAAGAAAGCAAACTCTATAATATGCTTCTTCAGAAGGATCAGATTATGGCCCAAAACATGCGTACATCAGTGATATTATATGCCTCGATTGTTTGGATCCCTACCTCTCCAAGACATCAATATGCTGGACCACATCCAAACTCAGGCTGCTAGATTTATATCCGGGGACTACAAGACCATGGAGGGAATGTGCGTGTTGATGATGCTGGTAGAGTTGGACCTACCTTCTCAATACGAACGTAGAAAACTAAACAAACTTGTATTTACTAGAAACTGGTCGGATGTTTGGTACATGCTATACCCACTCAGGAGTGTTCAATGCCAGTCAGACCGAAACGTATCATAAATGCAAAACAAAATACTACGAAGCAAACAATATCAGTGACCATCATAATATTACATGTTTTTAAGAGAAACAATGTAACACAGAACAATTCAAAACTTCTGTCTTTATTAAAGCGTTGGTGAAGTGGATCATGTACGTGATAGTTTAGTCAGTGCACATGTAGTACCGGGCTTTCAAACATCTAACAGCCCTCCAATTGTGTTACTAAACATTTTCAATTTGCGTGTGCTGCAACACGCCCTGTGTTGCATTTATCTTCGTGAATATGACTGGCCGCTCAATAACCGTCTTCTGATTTTAAAAATCCTCAGTCTCCTCTGAATGACGTATTACGGATGCATTACCCAGAGTATGCCACCGGTAGTGTGTCTGTCAATAGTTCATAGTCTGTACTTTGGGTTGAAAATGTATTTTAATATCCAAGGTTCTGTTAAAAATTGATCATTTTCTGTATGTCATCATTACATTCATAACATAGTGTATTTTTTCTTCACCGATCTCTGGCTTTGAGAATATAAAACTGTCCCGTTGCTTTTAAATCTTCGGCATAAGGACAGATCAGTGGACTGTTCTTCATGTAACGCAGCATTTTGTGACACCTAAAATAAACATATGAACTGATATAATTAGCACATTAAACCTTTTTGCCGTACAGTCAACTCCATGAACCTATTTGTGTCGTACACACGAAATTATCGACGATAAACGTAATACGACAACTAAGCTATTAAATAAATGCTTCCTACTTGCGTACTATTTGCTATTCTTGAAGATTTGATGTATAAAAATAGGTAATTGTTCTTTAAACACTATAAAAAACGATTACAAATGAAGGCATGTGATTTCACTGAAGGCTCAATCGATGTTGTTTTCCTTCAATAACGTTTATTATTGTTACCTAACCACAACAATGAAGACAGCCGATGAAACTGCATGCATGTCTCCATATGATGGACGCAATGAATAAAAGAAATACTTCTTCATAAGTGAAAAAAATAACAAAATGTACTCACGATATCGTCTGTCAAATGTTGTGATCCGCCATTTTGTACACATTAAACCAACAGCGTTGCTTAGGCAGCGCCATAAACCTCTACACGTTCACCCCATGAACAAGTAAAGTGTATATTTTGCGCTATTCCTGACCTTCGAGGGGCGCGAGAGTGAAGTAGTTTATGCTTTTGCAGTCTACCAAATTTACATGTAAAATTTATTTCCTTGTTTAAGGTCATCGTTTTGTTTGTTTATGAAACATTCTAAAAACTAGTGAACACAAATAATGTCCATAATTGCTTTCTTCATCACGTAAAAACACCTGAAGAGGATAAAGTTTTTTAATTGGTAGTCATGTGATACCACATTTTGAACAATTTTAGTGTTAAACAGCTAAGTTCGTTAACGATTGCTAGAGGACATGTATTCCTCTGGAGGTCATCGTGAGTTATGACAACATATCCTACGTTGATTGGCTGCGTATATCTCCAGAGTTATGAGAATGTTCTCTCAGAGATGTAATGTATTTTCTCTTCCATCTGTGAAGATCTCACTACACACTTAGTTCCCTTGCATGTGACTGTAGATGATTCTTACACCATAAAAAGTAGGGGTGTGTTCTTCGGTTTGAGATATTTTAATAATTGCCCATGGATATTTTCTTTTCTTGTTGCAGGTGAGAAAACAATAGTGTGAGATTGGATGAACAGCGATTAGACGACACTAACAGCAAAATGTGACACATTTGTGGGTGCTCAAAATGCGTATGAATTTAGATGCAAACTGTTTAGTGAAAGCCGAAAAGAGTACCTTGACTGCCACCACTCACATTAAAAAAAACCAAACTGGGCTATGTACCAGATTTTGTGGATTTTTATGAGCAGCAGTAACTGTATTTTCCCAAAAAAATACTTTTAGACTGTAAATGCTTGATTCAGAATGGAAAATTGGACTTTACTGCCTATGGCCAACACAGTAAAATCAAAGTGTGTTGGGAGACCTGAAGATGACAGTTTGTTCAAAGATTGATGCGTAATACAATCATAATTATGAATATCCCGGTAAGGTGATGATTTGATCCCCTTTCGTAAAGCAGATGTGATGGTATTAATGGTTCTTTATAAAGTGGATTAAAAGAAACATACGTTAAGGGACGAACAATAAGAATCAATTCAGCTTCTATGGTAATCGTTCCAGGTAATGATATCGCTCGTTTGGAAATGTGCTGGACATCAATATTGGTAGGTGTCTGTTAGTATCCTCCATATTCCACCATGATCCGTGTACCTTGAGGAGTTCATTGTCGTCACGCACGTTTTCTGTTGACACGAGATCACGTAAAGTTTGACTATTGGAAGCCCATGAACGAAGATCACGTAAAGCTTGACTATTGGAAGCGCCCATGAATGAAGATCACGTAAAGCTTGACTATTGGAAGCGCCCATGAACGAAGATCAAGTAAAGCTTGACTATTGGAAACCCATGAACGAAGATCACGTAAAGCTTGACTATTGGAAGCGCCCATGAACGAAGATCATGTAAAGCTTGATTATTGGAAGCCCATGAACGAAGATCACGTAAAGCTTGACTATTGGAAGCGCACATGAACGTAGATCACGTAAAGCTTGACTAGTGGAAGCGCCCATGAACGAAGATCACGTAAAGCTTGACTATTGGAAGCCCATGAACGAAGATAAAAGGCTGCTTCATTATAGACCGGTCGAGCAAGTCTGAAACATTTTAGCAAATCATTTTGCTCCAGAAGATGTGTCAAATTGTTATTCACATTTAAAGTTAGTTACTATAAGTTTGTTGTCACTCGGATGTTTGAGAAGAGTAGCACTCAATATAAATGGCGAGATTGTAACTCCAAGAAGAACTGATAGGTTCTTAAGGAAATGTTTGGATCTATATGATTACTAACCGAGAACAGTATGGTGATGTCTTCTAATCAAATATTGAGAATTTCACCAATTCAAAAGCCTTAAAAATGGAAGGGCTGTGAAAATATGTACTTTTTGCAGATTCAAGGGCAGATAATTCAATTAGATACCATCGGATATATGTGGTTAAAATACTTGTACAAGTTAAGAAAAAATGGGATTTTTTTTATAATAACAATTGCAAATGTTCCATAATTCAAGGGCCATAACTCTATTGATTCAAGAACTTCAAGATCTTACGGATATATAAGTAGTAGACTCACTGGTAGAGGCGGTATTAGGTTTAACAAGCATGCACTCGACCGCATTATGATACATATCAACGATAAAACTTACATCTTGGTTAATATCATCAGTTATAGCATATACAATATCATCTTTTGTATGTATAACGATAGACTTTATTTTATTAATAAACTCATCGTTGTTGTCTTCTTTCCATCTAAATCTTTTCAATAATGGCGTTGTATCAGATGCTTCGTCATTGTTATTATAATGCTCAGTATTCTTCTGAAGAGCTATGGGGAAGCGGTCAAAATCAGTTCTATAGCAAATGCCAAAAGGAAGAGACAAAGGTAAATAAAGTTGATGATGCAATGACATAATTTAACAGGCTAAGACCTTCGTTTGCTGTTGAGGTAACATCAAACAATCGTCCGTTCAACAGATGTATATTATACGTCTTACATCATGGCGGGGATTTCTTTATTTACACTGTCCTGTTTTAATGGGATGACAGTAGGGTAAGTGTGAGGTTTGGTGCACCCTAGAACCCGTTTAAACCCCCAGTGGCCTTTGTTGCCACTGACCGTTCCAAGGCGGTAGCCCTATTGTCAACCCTTTTGTGTATGTGATGTCGTTTGCATTTTTTATTACTTTTGTCTTCTCGTTTGTCTGTTTGGTTGTTTGTCTTTGTGTTTTTTGGTTGACTGTCGTCCTTGAATGCTGCTTTCCCTGTCCGATATTTTTGTCTTTTTACACAATTATATGAGGGAATAACCAGATGCATTTCATGTTTTATCTTTCAACATTTTATACATCTTAAAAAAATCATTATCATACAATACGTTATCATCATGAAAAATATAATTAACATTATTATCTGCAACAACATCTTGCATTAAACCACATCGAGCATTAAATCGCCTGCTAATACAAGATCATCGTCTGGAAATTCTGACGCAACTTCTAGTATAAGTGTTCTTTACAACACCACTGGATTCCGTATTTATATCAAATATAGATGAACCTTCTGGAGAGATATAAACAAAGCACATTATAATAGTATGATTAATATTAAGCATGTCATTAATTCTAAGAAACACACAGTTACTAAATTCTTCAAATATTCTCTTGACTGTTTTTTTCTCAATCTAGCTTGACTTAACAAAACCGCTAACAACCCCAGTGAATCGACCTTACCGACTCTTTTTCTTCTGATGGATACAGTGTCACATGTTAAAACGAAGCGCAGCCACCATAAAACAATTAATGCATGATTTTTTAAAACAATTCTATTTGATTAACATCTATTCGTGAACTTCAGGAAATATTAGAATCTTTATCCGATCCAAATACTTTAATTATGTTTGTTTTTATCACATGACTACCCTTGCTAGCCGTGTTGAAGAGCCAGTCATATTCTATTGTATGTACACAACTTGGAACGATTATGATTGTTTGGGAATAAAATACATTAAAGCTGTAACACTACGTAATTTTGTTAACTGAAACTATTTTATTTTATTGTAAAATCATCCGATTCAAAGTCATAAACTTATTATTTACCAACAAATGATAATATTTAATTTACCTTATACAAATCAGTTTGATATTATATTTAAATGTCGGCATAAATGTTGTTGTTTTTTAATTCTTTGTAGCCTGTTGATATCAAACGTTGTTTATAAAAAAAATGACGCAATATGATTCTTATTATGAGAAAATGAATATACAAATGTATTTACATTGTCCCGTTTTAGTGGGATGAGGTACTCCTGAGTGAGGTTTGAAACACCGGAACTTCGTTTAATCTTCCAACGGCATTTGTGCCACTGAATGTTCCAAGGCGGTACCCCTGTTGTCAACCGTGACCGTTCCAAGCCGGTACCCCTGTTGTCAACCCTGACCGAACCCTGACCGTTGCAAGGCGGTACCCCTGTTGTCAACCCTGACCGTTCCGAGGCGGTACCCCTGTTTTCAACCCTTTTATGTTTGTGGTGTCGCATAATTTGCTTCCAGAGACGTAGCTACCTGTACGCAGAGAACGCAGCCCCAGACTGTCTCTCTTGCGTACATGTCCAGAATCAGTTACAGAGGAAACTGTATTTAAAAAATATTAAAAATGTATTAGCATTATTTTATATGGAACTACGTTCACCAGGCGAGCACATCTGGTTGATTTGGAATAATTAAACCTAAATTGTGAATGGGTTAGTTTTGGTGCAATCAGTAAAGTAGCGCAGTGCATAGTTTGCACACCTCAGAAACGACTCCCGTGTTGTATTGTCTGTAGCGTAATGAACACCCTTCTTAATCAGACCCCTTGTATTATTTTCCGTTTCGAAGTAGTTCTCTTACTGCAGGTCAGGACATAGGCACACGTATATACACTTCTTCTTGACTGCGTAGTGCTTAAGGCTCCCGGACTGATGTTTGGATGATAATTCTCACCACTTCAAGGTATATTAACTCATTTACTTGTAATAGTATTATCAGTATGGATATGAGGAGTACTTTTAATATACAATAATAGTCTCCTTGGAGTACATGTTGCGCCAATTTCACTCACACTAGTAATAATGCCTTTCTAAAATATCTAGCAATATTACATAATGAAATTGTATCATATGTCTGCAGTAATTCTAAGAATTTAAACATGCTAGGTCTAATATAACAATATTTTTTAAAGGGTTTTCGTAATTCTGGACAAATAAGCATGAAGTGATATTCGTCTTCTATATATAACATATTACATATCTGACAGTATCTTTCATTTCTAGGAATTCTATCTCTACTGTATCGTCATGTTTGTATTCTAAATGAATGTGACGAACTCGTTAATCTGGTTATAAATGGTCTTAGAGTATTTGGCATCATATCAAGGTACATGTCAAAATCAGATGTAAGTCTAACATTGTTATATAGTTCAAGAACGAACTCTACTTCTTTCTTTATCGACATGCCAACTTTGTATAAAGCAATCTATGTGTTTGAAAATGAATAAAGAATAGTTGACATTTACAAAAAGTGGATTTTCCCAAACATAGGTAAAACCGTATTCACATAATAACTTTTTTGTGTTTGAAACTCATTTTGTGTACCAATTATTGCAGTAATTTTCATATTGCTTGTAAACTGTACTTAATGTAACATTGTCTGAGATTAGTAGTTAAAACCAATATTTTATAATACGTATATACCTGTTAATAAATAATGAGTACCTACAAAGTTCACCATATACCCAAGTTGTACACGTGCTATTTCGTACTCTCAGAATTTGTTTACAAAATGTTAAATGTATTCTTTCAATCTGTTTAGATTTAGTATAGCGCCAGATTTCCGAAGAATATTTTAAAATAGATCCAACAAATGCGTCAAAAAGTTGACGCAATAATTTGGGTTTTAATGTATTTTTTACAATCAACTAAAAGAGTATTTAATGCTTGTAATGCTTTACCAGTAAGTAAGGTGTTCTTGATTAAGATTAAAATGTCCACTATAGTTAAAGTAGTTCCTAGATAATTCAAATCATCTACTACGTCTATTTCATCTCCGCTATATTTCTATTTTTCATCTTGTCGTAATATACCGTTTTTCCTAAAAAACTTTATTTTTGTTTGTGTTGTATTTACTTCTAATGTCCCTACATACAAACTATTTTAACTTGTAGTTCGTCCGAAGTCTTACCAAAGATTACTATGTCATCTGCAAACAAAGGCAGGATTAATACAGTATCATCAACGTTTAAACCATTATTGACATCTCCCTGTAAATATAAGTCCTCGACAAATAGAGCAAAAAATAGCGAGTTTATCTCCGATTGTCTTAATCATAGTTTTCACAGCTTCTTACACAATATTTAACTTTACAGTACTAGAAAAAAATGGTTTCAAGTTTATTTATTATTCATGACTCATTAAGAGCATCTGACCTCATAAATGTTACTTGTGAAGAAAACAGAACAGTAACAAAACAGTTTAACAATTCACGTAATCATATAACCATCGCATAACCAACCAAAAATCTATACATGAATAAAATGTTTAGAATGAAAAATAAATGTGTAGTAATGCATGATGGCTATCTAGTTTTTAGCTCTACTGGCCTTGTCTTTGTTTACGCGATAGGGAGTTCATTATTAATCGGATCTTTACGAAACTTTGCAAGCATCTTTATATCCATAAAAGCTCGGAGGAGCTCGAAATCCAGCCAGGTCGGATTAGTAACACCAGAGTTATGGCCCATGGTTGGCTGAAAAAATGTCATATTAAGCCTTGTTTACACTCGAGCACCTTCATTTTGTATTTGATCTTTATGAAAATTTGCCAGTGTATTTATATCAAAAAAGCTCGGATGAGTTCGAAAACCAGCCAGATCGGACCAGTAACACGGGAGTTATGTCCCTTAAATTATTGAAAAATGTGTTAACTTTTTTATGTCAGCGCTCTAGCACATTCATTTTTTATCCGATATTTACCAAACTTTATCAGAGTGTTAATATCAATGAAAGCTCGGACGAAATCAAACACCAGCCAGATCGGGAGTTATTGCCCTTGATTTTCTGAAATATGCTATAATTTGGCCTCGTTAAGACGATCTGGCCTTCATTTTCCATAAGATCGTTTTCAAACTTTACCAGATTGTTGATATCAATGAAAGCTCGGACGATTTCGAAAATCAGCCAGACTGAACGAGTAACACCAGAGTTATGGCCTTGATTTTTTAAATATGCAATATGCTATACTGGGAACTTGGGTCAAACTCATGGTTACCATCCAATAACTTTTGTTAGGAATGAAGTATTGCGATGAAACTTGCAGGGCAGGTAGCTTATATGGAAAGAAAGGTCGGGATTGCATTGATGGCCACTGGGATAAAGGTCAAGGTCGTTGTTACTAAAAATAGAAAAATAGTTTCCGCTCAATAACGTTGGTTTGTAGTGAGGTACTGTGACGAAACTTGCTGGGTAGGTGGCTTCTGTGGAAAGGAATATTGGGATTGAAATTAGGGTAACTGAACTTAAGGTCAAGGTCATTGTTACTAAAAGAAGAAAAATGGTTTCTGCATAATAACTTAACTTTTGTTAGGAATGAGGTATTGCAATGGAACTTGCAGGGTATGTAGCTTATAAAGAAAGAATGGTTGGGATTGCATTTGGGTTCACTGGGGTCAAGGTCAATTGTTTTGAGTGGTAAATGTTGGGTAGGTAGCCTCTGTGTAAAAGAAGGTTGGGATTGAAATTGGGGTCACTGGGTTTAAGGTCAAGGTCACGTTATTAAAACAGAAAATGGTTTCTGCTTAATAACTTTTGGTAGGAATGAGGTATTGCAATGAAACTTGCAGGGTATTTAACTTATATAGAAAAGAGTGTTGGGATTGCATTTGGGGCTACTGGGGGTCAAGGTCAAGGTCACTGTTACTTAAAACAAAAATGATTTCCTCTGTGTAACTTTTGTTAGGAGTGATGTATTGCGACGAAACTTGCTGGGTAGGTAGCTTATATGGAAAGAAAGGCTGGTATTGCACTTGGGGCTACTGGATTCAAGGTTATTGTCGCTGTTACTAAAAAGAGAAAAATAGTTTCGTCTCAATTTTTTTTGTTAGGATGAGGTACTGCGGTGAAGCTGGTTGGGTTGGTAGCTTTTATGGAAAGAAAGGTTTCGATTTCATTTGGGGCCACTCGGTTCAGGGTCAAGGTCACTGTTACCAAAAATAGAAAACATGGTTTCTGTTGAGTTACTTTTGTTATGAGTTAGGTATTGCAATTTGTGCTGAACTCATTTACGGATCTCGACTTAAAATTCAAAATGTCGCCAGGTGTATTTGTGTCAGTTCGTCCGTCCGTTCGTTAGTACGTGTGTCCAATTTCATTTCTTAATATCTTCTTCGTTAAATGCAGGATGTTCACGCCCGGTCTCCGCTACGACATGTGTATCTATCTTCTTTCTTCTTTGATTTTCACCAAACTTCCCCCAGGATGTTCCTTATATGTATCTAACATCATGTGCAAACGTTTGGGTCGTTGTCTCCTAGTTTCGACGAAATATAGGTAATGTCCTGTCTCTGCTACATGTGTATCTTGCCTCTTTCTTGCAGGAGTTTCACCAAACTTCACCAGAATGTTTCTTATATGCATCCTACCTCATGTGCAAAATTCTGGGTTGTTGTGACCTACTTTCGACAAAATTTAGGTCATGTCCGGTCTCCGCTACGACTTGCATATTTTGTTTTTTTTCTCGCAGGATTGTCACCAAACTTCCCCCAGAATGTTCATTATAGGCATCTAACCTAATGTGACCTACTTTTCACAAAGTATAGGTCATGTACGGTCTTCGCTACAACATGATTATCTTGCTTCTTTCTTCCAGGATGTTCACTAAACTTCACCAGAATGTTCCTTATATGCATTTAAAGTCAGTTGCAAAATGTCAGGTCACTGTGACGTACTTTGACAAAATATAGGTCATGTCCAGTCTCTGCTGCGACATACGTATCTTGCTTTTTTTCTCGCAGGATATTTACCAAGCCTCACCATAATGTTCCTTATATGCATCTAGCATCATGTGCAAATTTCGGGCTGCTGTGACCAACTTTCAAGGTTGTTGATATCAACAAAAGCTCGGACGAGTTCGAAAACCAGTCAAATCGGACCATTTACACCGGAGTTATGGCCCTTGATTTTTTGAAAGATATGCCATAATTTTGCCTCGTTAACACGATAGGGCCTTCATTTTCATCCGATCTTTTTCAAACTTTACAAGATGTCAATGAAATCTCGGACGATTTCAAACCATTTACACCGGAGTTATGACCCTTGATTTTCTGAAATATGCTACAATTTGGCATTTTTAACACGACAGGGCCTTTTTTTCATTCGATCGTTTTCAAACATTACCACATTGTTGATATCAATGAAAGCTCGGACGAGTTCGAACCATTTACACCGGAGTTATGGCCCTTGATTTACTGAAATATGCTATAGTTTGACCTCCTTAACACGATAGGGCCTTCATCATTTTCATCCGATCTTTTTCAAACTTTACGAGATTGTTGGTATCAATAAAAGCTCAGAAGAGTTAGAAAACTAGCCAGATCAGACTGGTAACACCAGAGTTGATACCCTTGATTTAGTTAAAATGCTGTATTTTGCCTCGTTAAGATGATAGGGTCTTCATTTTGCATCCGATCTTTACCAGACTTTACCTGATTGTTGATATCAATTGAAGCTTGGATAAGTTTGAAAGCCAACCAAATCGGATTATAATTATCAAGCCTAGTTGTGCATATTATTGCCGTGTTCAGGTCGAATGATTTATGGTGGAGCTGAGGCCCTTTAAATGTGTTAATACACAAACTTTGTCCAGACTAGTCTCTTCTGAATTCCTGGCCGGATTTCAACGAATCTTGGCGGGGATGATGAGTACCAAGTCTAGTTGGGCATGTCACCACCGTGTTCCGGTTGAATGATAGTTTGGCAGAGTTATGGCCCTTTTAAGGTTTTAATACACACACTTTGTGCCGACTACTTCCCCTGATCCCTTGGACGGATTTAAAGGAATCTCGGCAGGGATGATGAGTACCAATCCTAGATGTGCATATCTTCGCCGTGTTCCAGTTAAATGTATTTTGGCAGAGTTGTGGCCCTTTAAATGTTTTAATACACTAACTTTCTACAGACCTAGTTCTCCTGAACCTCTGGCAGTTTTCAGCGAAACGTTGCGATAAATTTTCGCCCTGCCTTACACCAGACTGACTTGCAAAGAAATCTGAAATTTCTACATTAATATTGCTATTAAGTTTACATATTTTTCATATAAATCAGTAAATTTTCATATTTTTATAAATATTCCATATATGGTCATTTAAAACCGTGATGTCATAGCTCTCAAAATGGCCGCTTCCATATCCGTTTCAACGGAAACTTCAAATGATTATATCTTCTTTGTTTATCATCCGATTTTGATAATTATTTCACCCTTATTCAAGTATTTCAAAACTCTCAATAATAAAGATGGTTTGGCTCTGTCGCAACATTCCCTTTAAGTACTTCTTTATTATCAGGGCTTAGTAATTTCACTACTTTATTTAATAAAAACTGATATACATGTATAACCCTAAAACTACAAAATAAACTCGATAACTCATATCATAAAAACTCCTCCTTACACCTTCCACCCGGTTCAGGGGGACTAAATGTCCATGCAAATTGCGTTGCCGTAGTGATTTATTATCATGAATAAATAAATCATCTGTTTATTTATGTTAATACACGTATATTAACTTAAAACTAGTCAAAATACACTCCATTTCGGGAAATCGTATCTCCGTTTCGGTCCATTTCGGTAAATCGTATCTCCATGTCGGTCCATTTCGGTAATTCGAGTGATCTTCACGGACGTGTTGGTTAAATTCTGTGGAAAACCCCTAAGAAATCGGGAAATCTCAGCAAAATCTTTGAAATTTTGCCTCAACAAGAGAAGTAAGACATTTTTGAGGTATTCGTTGTGTTTTGATATTTATGATGTACATTTACGTATATTTGTATATGAAGTAAAATCAGTCAAAAGACAAGAACAACTGGTTTCAGAACCAAGAATAACATTAATTGAATTGAAAACGAAAGTAGAGACTGTTACGTAACAGGTAAATATCATCAATTCGAGCCTTCTCTGACCATAAACGCCGTTTATAACTATTTATTTTTATGGCTTTTTAGGGTCAGAGGAACTGTTGTAGTAAAAACGGGAGTTTACTGAAAAAACAAAACAGTCGCATACAATTTAACATGAACCAAATCATGTTTTATTTTTGGCAATACATTTATGAAAATCTGGATCTCGATATTACAACGCAGGGCCTGTAACAGCATACTCGCGTTGGAGAGAGTTATTATGTCTGTGGTCTGATTTAGATAGGTTTTATGACGAAAGTGTTCTTGAATTGTTCCATGTTGCACTGCTTTATTTGAAAACATTTACTGTTGTTTGTTACAGATCTTTCAACAATAATTTTGCTTCATAGTCTTTAAATGTTTTGCTTTTTAAGTTTATAGTGTGATTTGGCATTGATTTATATTTACATATAAATCCATGGTTTCGGTCTGACTTGCGTTATATACTCCTGGGGTAGAGCCGGCTCCAACTACTTTGTAGCAGTTCCTCCAGCGTCTGTGATACACAGCCTTCCTCCCTGCTCTTATAATCGCCGGAGATAAATCTAGCAGCCTGGTGTTGGATGCGTTACAGCATATTGGTGTCCTTGGAGAGGTATGTATGGACAGTATCAAATGCCTTGCTAAAGTAGAGTATTACTAGATCAGTTTGTGGTCGGAGGCTGTGTCATTGTATTGAAGAAGATCTTGCATGGTTATTAGGAGTGGGTTTTGCAGGAGTAGCCCGATCAGAAATCATTAATAATGATTAATCATTGACAAACCACTGCCATGAATAAAAAGTCAATAAAGCTCACATAAAGACAGGTAAGTTACCGTGCTTGTTTTACATTTGATCCCCAAATCGCCGTATTATTTTTGAAAATATGAAATTCAATTAATTTTAATTTTATGAGTGAAATACCCAATAGGTCAAAAAGTTATTGTGTTTGCAGATGATATGTTCAAGCAGTTTGCAGCAGACAGCTAACATGTCTGTAGTTTTCTGGTGCATGTACATCGCCTTTCTTGAAAACTGGAGCTACATTCCCATTCAACCAGTCACTTGGGAGGTTGCCTGTGTTGATTGGACGCTGGAATATTACACTTAATCCTGGGGATAGCTGCTGAGAACAGTTCTTCAGTATGTGATTGGAAATGTTGTCAGGTCCTGCTGTTTTGGATACCGGGTCTTCGGACAGGAGCTTTTCTACACCCTTTGCTGTGATGATTACGGAGTGCATTTTCGTTTTATACTGCTTTGTCAAGGAGGGCATCTTGTCTGTTTTCTTTGTTGTGAAGACTGATTTGAATTGATCTATGAATATCTGCACCTTACCTTTATTCCTTGGTGTTTTAGAGGTGATGTGCCAATGTTATCCTGCTTTTTCTGCTGGCCTTCGGCTTATGAGATGCCGAGTTGTCCATCGTACGTCGTTAACTTTTGCCTCATTAAGACGATAGAGCCTTCATTTTTCATCAGATCTAATCAAATGTTACCAGATTGTTAATATCAATGAAAGCTCGGACCAGTTGGAAAACCAGCCGAATCGGGCCAGAAACAGGGGAATTGTGGCCCTTGATTTAGATAAAAATGCTATATTTTGCCTTGTAAAGACGATAGTGTATTCATTTTTAATCGAATATTTACCAAAATTTACTAGAATGTTAATATCAATGAAAGCTCGGACAAGTTAAAAAACCAGCTAGATCTGGCCAGTAACAGCAGAGTTATGGCTCTTGATTCAGTTAGAAATGCTATATTCTGCCTCAATAAGATGATAGTGCATTCATTTTTCATCGAATCTTTACCAAACATTATCAAAATGTTAATATCAATGAAAGCTGCGACAAGTTCGAAAACATGCCAGATCGGGCCTGTAACAGTGGAGTTATGGCCCTTGAGTTAAAAATGCTGTATTTTGCCTTCTTAAGACGATGGGCCGTATTCATTTTTCATCCGATCTTTGCCAAACTTTACCAGATTGTTAATATCAATGAAAGTCAGACAAGTTCGATATGTTAAACATGACATCATGCGATATTGTAAACATGACATCAACGGTCATGTGCGTGAACATGTGCTAATTGCTTTGGTCTACAATGTTTGCCAGTCTGGCAATGGTGAAGGGATGTGGGTATTTTCAGATACACATCTGTGACAGTTTACTTACCTAATTAATGCATTCTAAAATGAAATAAAAAATCCGGATCATGCCTCCACGACCCCAACCATGGGCCTAGCTATGTTACTGTACATGTTGTCCGGAGTAAACTTAGTAATTCATGATAAATTAATAATTACAAAGTATTGAGCTTCGCCCAAAGCGAAGCCCCGAACATTAAATAAAGCAATAATATTTTGGTTCGCTTCGCGAAGCCCACAGGCCATGATTCGTCCTGTTCTTCAATTTCGTAGCTGACCTTAGTTGACAATTTCAATTCGCATGAAGCGAGACCCCGAACATTGAAAAAAAGCATAGACCACATACTGCCATAAGCTTCGAGAAGCGGAGCCCCAAATCGCTTACAAATTCATATGTTATAATAATTTTATGACGGTGTGGTAAACTTGGTGAAATGGTGCTGTAAACGCCAAAATAACGCCGAGCGCAGCGAGGTGTATAACAACAATTTAACAAAATGTGTGTATCTCACAAAAGGTTTAATAGTCCCCATCATCCAAAAACACACAAGATGATTTCGAGCGCAAACGAGCGTCTGGTCTCAATTTCATTAAAATGTTTAAAGGAATATTTTAAATACCGCTTCATAATTTATAAAGGGGCTGGCGTGGCCCTATAGACAACCGCTGAACTTGAAATCCGCTGAACCCGGGGTCAAACCTCACCATCGCCACTGAGTTTCGTCTTTGTGTTCTTCAGCAAGACGCTTTTCATTAGCCTCGTCCGTCGGATGGGGACGTAAATTTGGAAGTTTTGTATATTGGAGTCTATCCTCCAAGCACGTTAGTTAAAGAACTATATATAAGACCGTATTCGTTATAGTATGTCAGGTTCCAGATTCCTTTGTGTGATCTCCTCTCTCGAATAACGAATAATGTGTTGATGAGTATTAAACAACATTCAATTCATACCTTACATATTGAATTGCTTATCCCCAAGTAACAAAGGGCGAACCAGAGGCTATCATCCCACCAAAAACCATCACACGCCTAAAATTCGACAAGCAATGTTAACCTATACTTGTCAGTTTTTAAGAGCCTCGTACGGGGTCATTATCATAGGATTTAGCAATTAAATATTTTCAAAATGCACTAGAATTCACATTATGAAGAAACTTCGGTAAGAGTAAGGGTATGGGCCTATACACGTATCATTCCCCTCTCTCAGGGGCGGCTCTAAATAATCTATAATGTTTTGATGTGCCTTTAATGGCATTCATTATGAAACAACAGGCCTAGATACATGTATATCATATATTTGAATAAAAATTGGCAACATATATAAATCATACATCCATATAATTGTGAGAATTTCCCACTTCGCTGTACATGTACTCTCCTTCTCCACTAGCTTGACCCCTGAAATATTAATATTATGTTCAGAATTGTTCAACATTTTTTCCAGCAATTTCTTGTTTATTTTTTTTTATTATATATATTTTTTTATTTTTTTAACAAGGCCTTCATTTTTCATGTTTACCAAACTTTACCAGATTGTTAATAATCAATGAAAGCTCCAACAAATTTGAAAAACAGCCAGTTTGAACCATTTATGGCCCTTGGTTTTCTGAAATGTGCTGTATTTTGGCCTCAGTAAGACGAAAGGGCCTTCATTTGGACGGATTTCAGTAAAACTTTTCAGGGATGATCAGTACCAAGCCTAGTTGTACATATCGTCACCGTGTTCCGGTTGAATGATTTTGGTGGAGTTATGTCGCTTTAAAGGTTTTTCCTCACATACTTTGTTCAGACTAGTTCTCCTGAAACCCTCAGGCCGGATTTAAACGAAACTTTTTAGAGGTGATCAGTTTCAGGTCTAGTTGTGGAAATCATCGCCGTGTTCCGGTTGAATGATTTTTGGCAGAGTTAAGGCCCTTTAAAGGTTTTAATACACACACTTTGTCTGGACTAGTTCTCCTGAACCCCTCGCCAGATTTCAATGAAACTTTACAGGGATGATCAGCACCAAGCCTAGTTGTACATATCATCGTCGCGTTCCAGTTTACAGATTTTTAAAGGAGTTATGGCCCTTTAAAGGTTTTTGATGCACAAACATTTTCCGGGCTGGATTTCAGCTGAACTTGACAAGGATGATCAGTATCAAGCCAAGTTTTGCAAATCATCGCCATATTCCGGTTGAAACAGTCTATTAAATCATTTTAGAATTATTTTATCATTAGAATTTTGTGTTTCTGAGTTTCAAGAACCTCACTACTCAATGTCCAGTAAAACCTCAGTGTGTTCTGAGAATACAATGAGCATTCAATTAACTGGTTTCATTGGTCCAATTTTTATCAGTGAACCAATCAGAATGCTTCATTCATAATTTCCTTTGGTTGCTTCTATCATGACATCACTTTCTGGTGTTATGACATCACACCCTGGATAATTATGACATCACGTCATGCTATTATGATGCAGCTCAATGTGTTCTCAGAACACAATGAGCCTTTTAATTGCTGTGAGCAACAGATTAAGAATATTTGTATCACTCATTGAGGAATGAGTTTCTTGAAACCAAGAATCACAGAATTCTAAAGATAAAATAATTCTAAAATGATTTTTGGCAGAGTTATGGCCCTTTAAATGTTT
Source organism: Cyrtodaria siliqua (assembly GCA_037043455.1). Lineage (NCBI taxonomy): Eukaryota > Metazoa > Mollusca > Bivalvia > Adapedonta > Hiatellidae > Cyrtodaria > Cyrtodaria siliqua. The sequence goes on from JAWPHD010012295.1 coordinate 59,378, forward strand.
TAATAGACAAACTTTGTCCAGATTAGTCTCTTCTGAACTCCTTGTCGGATTTCAGCAAATCTTGGTGGGGATGATCAGTACCAAGCCTAATTGCATCTATCATTGCCATGTTCTGGTTGAATGAGTTATGACTCCTTAAAGGTTTTAATACACTAACTTCATACAGACTAGTTCTCCTCAACATCTGGCTGGATTTCAACAAAACTTGGCAGTGATGATCAGTACCAAGCCTAGTTGCTTATGTCATTGCCATGTTCCGGTTGAATGATACTTTACATAAAACTTTATGTTTAGCCAGTAGAGCGTTCACAGGCCCTCTTGGGCCTCTTGTTAGCTCTATGCGATGCGAGTTGTCCGTCCGTCGTCCGTCCGTTATTGACGGATTTCTTATAATTAATGTTAATATGTGCATGCTTTATGGTCGAAACTTTGTTGGCAACGATTTTACCTCTGTTTCTGTCAAAGGCTGTTTTGTGGTTGACTATTGTTTAGTCAGCCATGATCACCTTTCACTATTTGAAGAGTTTAAAAGTCACACGAACCGTTGATCTTATGAATCAGTCAAGTTATGCAAGTGTCCTCGCTCCATCTGGCTTTCCAGACCACTCAGTTCTTACTTGGAGTATAAACCTGGGATTTTCTATCATGGATGATCCTCGTGTTCTGGATTCTGGTGTAGATAAACAGTTCGATAGGTTTAATGTTAAAGCGGGTACAGACACGTTTTTATCAGAGCAAGACATTTTATTTCTAGTTAATACAACAATAACAGACTTGGAACGCAGCTTTCGTACACAAGAGGATATTGATATAGCATTTGATGGGTGGTGTGATCTTGTTAAAACAGATATGTACGCAAAGTTGCCGTACACATCTGTACAATTTGGTTGCCATAATAAATGAAGAAGGACTGGAAAGCCTTGGTGGAGTGCTGAACTTTCAAATTATGGAATACCGTTTGTCAGCTAGAGAAAATATGGTTACAGACTAGCAATGTCTCTGAAAAAAAGAATTTTAAGTCAAGACTATTGCCATAATAAAGGAAGAAGGACTAAGAGAAAATTTGACCGAGAGTTACAGAGGTCGAAGCGTCTTTTTTGGTACAAAATGCAATCTGATATTTTTGAAGTACACGCCGACCAAACTCAGTTTTGGAAGTCGATAGGTAAGATCGGCATTAATCAAACTAAGAAACGTGTTATCGCTATGGAGGTACTCGTGGACGACGGTACCTTGTCAACAAATGTAAAAGATGTCCTATATAAATGGGAACGGGATTTTAGCAATCTTTCTTTAATTCTAGTAATGTAATAGTTCCTGAAAGTGATGATTATATGTTTTCCCCGTCTGACAACGGCAATACCAATATTGCATTGGATAATCGTATTTCATAGTTAGAAGTCAAAAAAGCTTTTGACAATGCTAAAAGGGGTAAAGCTTTTGGTGTTGATTTAATACCAGCGGAAGTATTAAAAAATGACACGTCAGTATTGTTTCTGCATGTTTTATTCAATATTTGTTTTGATAGTGGTGTAGTTCCCAGCCTATGGGGGAAAAGCATTATTATTTCTATCCCAAAGACAAGTACCTCTGATCCAAGAGACCCTCTATCATACAGAGGCATTGCGCTCGCATCATCAATGTATAAATTATATAGTTGAATTTTGAATACTGATGAGCAAATCGGTTTCAGAAAAAAACATAGCACTATTGATCATTTGTCAACCTTTAACGAATATTATAGATACTAGAAAAAGATTAAAGTTATCAACATTCTATGCATTTATTGACTTTCGAAAAGCATTTGATTTCATAAATAGGCATAAACTGTGGAAACGTCTACAAGACAATGGTGTTTCATGTAAAATGTTACAGCAATTATGTCATTATATACATGTACATCTGCGTGTGTAAGAATCAATAATTTTTCTACTAACTGGTTTAGTGTCAATTCAGGACTGCGGCACAGGTGCTCCCTGTCTCAAATTCTCTTTAATTTGTTTATTAATGATTTGAATTTAAGAATCAAAGCGCTTGGAAGAGGTATAGAGATTGACAATGAACGTGTCTGTATATTGTTATATGCTGATGATGTTGTTTTAGTTGCCAATAATGAAGAGGACTTACAGTGTATGCTACACGAGCTTAACGAATGATGTAACTCAAATGATATGTCTGTAAATAACAAGAAAAGTGGCGTTGTTTATTTTAGAACAAACTCTGTTTTAAACACGGACTTTTCCTTTAAATGTGGAAATGATATTATTGATGTTGCAGATCTATATGTTAATTTTGGTTTAACATTAAGTGAGCATTTAGATTATAATATTATGGCTACGGTCATTTCTCAGAGCGCAAGTCGCGCTTTAGGTTTACTGATTGCTAAATACAAAAACATAGGCCTTTCAAATGCTTTTCGAAAGTCAATAAATGCATAGAATGTTGATAACTTTAATCTTTTTCTAGTATCTATAATATTCGTTAAAGGTTGACAAATGATCAATAGTGCTACGTTTTGTTCTGAAACCAGTTTGCTCATCAGTATTCAAAATTCAACTATATAATTTATACATTGATGATGCGAGCGCAATGCCTCTGTATGATAGAGGCTTATGACGTGTTTACAGTTATATGATTCTCTTGTTTCTTTTGTTATATCATACGGTACTGCAATATGGAGATCGAAGAAATTTTCTTGTATTATAAATGCAATACAAAATGATGTTTTATTTATGAACTGGCAAATATACACCTACAGCTGCCATAGAAGGAAATATGGGCTGGGTGCCATTCTTATATTAAACAATGGAAATGTATTTGTAACCATTGGAGTCGTAATGTACACTTCTAGGATAAACAAATGTATTTTTATTTGGGCCTATAATAAAGCAACACGATCTTGTAAGAATTGGGTTTATGTCATTACAGAAAAGTTTAAGGAGATTGGTCACCATACTTGTTTCAAAATGGAAAAATAGTATTAACGAAGTATAAGGTGTAACTAGAGTAAGTAAAAACAAATTGAGAACGTATAGATTGTTTAAATCTGAATATAGTGTTGAACCTTATTGTACACTAGTACTACCATTAAAGCACAGGTCTGCATTTGCCAAATTTAGTAGTAGGGTCGCACCCTTAAGAATTGAAACTGGTTGATATGAAATCTAAGAGAAAGTCGACACTTTTGTCCCTTTTGTGTTCAAGAGGTTGAGGATCATTACGTGGTCTCGCCTTAATTAATTTAAGCGATGGAAAAGCTTATATTAGCAGGATTTTATAACGGATATTTCAAAACTAAAACCCGTTTAAAAATATTTTTTACTGAAAAAATATGATAACGTGTTTAAAATTATCTATTAAAATGTTTTAATTTTACAATCTGCAAACTTTTTAAGCCGAAATTAAGGTTTTATTTCATATCCCAGCCAACCGCGTTGTTGCTTCTAGGAGAAGGGGTTGGATGGGGTATGAAAGGTAATACTCGGACCACGTAATGTGAAAAACATGCTATTTTAAAGTGTACGTAGCATGTATGAGGTCTTGTTAGACGAGGCATATTCTTTTTGTCCGGATTTTGTAAATTTAAACGATATGGATAAAATGATTTACATGTTTGCCAATAAGAAGATGATTCGATTATGTGACAAAACCTGTTTTAACATTCTTCAAAAACGGAATGCTGTTTTATATACATAGTAAATAGTAGTTCTGTGAAAATTATAAAGCATGTTGTCTGTTTTACAATTCAGGGTATATAATATACGTATTATTTACATAAATATATATATGTTTTTAATACATATTTTGTTTAATGTGGTTTAACTATGTTTTAACTATAAATAAAAACTAAATTTGTATGCATGTACAATGAGTACTGAATGCATGTAATACATTTATAATGCATCTACAATCATAATTTTAGAAATCCTAGTATATGTATTATATCGTGTATTAAGGCCAGAGTTTTTTGATTTTTAGATTTACGGACCCGCCGACTGCAAGTTTTGCCGAAATCAATAAAAAAAATTCAACACTTCAAAAAAAAAAAATTAAAAAAAAAAAAAGTGAAGTCAGGCAACTGAGAGAAACTTTCAGTATTGTGAGACCTATTTGCCTCTCCTGCTTCAACAGAGCCTTAAAATCATCCACACGGAATGCTAAAAAAACAAAGAAGCAAAAACAATGATTTTTTGATGTATGAAAGTGCTAATTCAAACTGTGAAATAACGTTGGTTAAAAATTTAAGAATTGAATGTTATTTTTAGCTCTACTGGCCGAAGGCCAGCAGAGCTTATGGGATGGCGAGTTGTCCGTCGTCCGTCGTCCGTCCGTCTGTTAACTTTTGCCTTGTGAACACTCTAGGGCCTTCATTATTAATCAAATCTTTACGAAACTTTGCCAGTGTCTTTATATCAATGAAAGCTCGGACAAGTTCGAAAACCAGCCGGATCGGATAAATTTCATCGGAGTTATGGCCCTTGTTTTTCTGAAAAATGCCATATTAAGCCTTGTGAACACTCTAGCACCTTCATTTATTATTTGATCTTTACCACACTTGCATAGATTGTTAATATCAATGAAAGCTCGAACAAGTTCGAAAACCAGCCAAATCGGATCAGTAACAGCGGAGTTATGGCCCTTGCTTTTTCTGAAAATTGCCATTTTCTGCCTTGTGAACGCTCTAACACCTTCATTTATTAATTGATCATTATTAAACTTGCACAGATCGTTAATACCAATGATAGCTTGGACAAGTTCGAAAATCATCCAAATTGGGTCAGTAACACCAGAGTTATGGCCCTTGTTTTTTCTGAAAAATGCCATTTTCTGCCTTGTTAACACTCTAGCACATTCATTTATTATTTGATCTTTACCAAACTTGCACAGATTGTTAATATCAATGAAAGCTCAAATAAGTTCGAAAACCAGCTAAATCTGATCAGTAACACCGGAGTTATGGCCCTTGTTTTTTCTGAGAAATGCTATTTTCTGCCTTGTGAACACTCTAGCGCCTTCAATATTAATCGGACCTTTACTTAACTTTGCCAGTGTCTTTATATCAATGAAAGCTCGGACAAGTTCGAAAACCGGCAAGATCGATATAATTTCATCGGAGTTATGGCCCTTGTTTTGCTGAAAAATGCCATATTAAGCCTTGTGAACACTCTAGCACCTTCATTTATTATTTGAACTTTACCAAACTTGCAGAGATTGTTAATATCAACTAGACCTCGGACAAGTTCGAAAAGCAGCTAGATCGGACCATTAACAGTGGAGTTATTGCCCTTGATTTAGTTAAAATTGTTTTATTTTGCCTCATTAAGATGATAGGGCCTTCATCTTTCATCCAATCTTTACCAAACTTTACCAGATTGTTTATATAAATGAGCGCTAGGACAAGTTTGAAAACTAGCTGGATCGGACTATTAACAGTGGAGTTATGGCCCTTGATTTAGTTAAAAATGCTATATTTTACCTCGATAAGACGATAGGGCCTTTATCTTTATTCAATCTTTACCAAACTTTACCAGATTGTTTATATAAATAAAAGCTCGGACATTTCGAAGATCAGCCAGATCGGACAAGTAACAGTGGAGTTATGGCCCTTGATTTAGTAAAAAATGCTATATTTTGCCTCGTTAATTCGATAGGGCCTTCATCTTTCATCTGATCTTTACAAAACTTTACCTGATTGTTTATATCAATGACAGCTGAGAAAATTTCGAAAAACAGCCAGATCGGACCAGTAGCAGATGAGTTATGGCCCTTGATTTAGTTAAAAATCCTATATTTTGCCTTGTTAAGACGATAAGGCCTTCATCTTTCATTCGATCTTTAAGAAACTTTACCAGATTGTTAATATCAATGAAAGCTTGGATAAGTTCGAAAAACATCCAGATTGGACCGTTTACATCGGAGTCATGGCCCTTGATTTTCATCGTCACGTTCCGGTTTACAGATATTTGGCAGAGTTATGGCCCTTTAAAGGATTTTGATACCACAATTTTTTTCTGGGCTAGTTCTCCTGAACCCCTGGCTGGATACAGACGAAACTTGACAAGGATGATCAGTATCAAGCCTAGTTGTACATATCATCGCCATATTTCGGTTGAATGAGTTTTGGCAGAGTTGTGACCCTTTAAATGTTTTAATTCACAAACTTTGTCCAGATTAGTCTCTTCAGATTTCAGCGAATCTTGGTGAGGATGATCAGTACTAAGCCTAGTTGCACCTATCATTGCCATGTTCTGGTTGAATGATTTTTGAAAGACTTATGGCCCCTTATACATAAACTTTATCTTGAGCCAGTAGAGCGTCCACAGGCCCTCTTGGGCCTCTTGTTATGTTTTGTCGAGGTATGAAATACTACAGTAACTTATTAAAATGGCATTTTTTGGTCACCATCTTAATTTTTTTTTTTCCCCCTCCTCCTACCCTCAACTTTTAGAAAAAAAATCCGTAAATCAATTAATAAAAAAAAAATGGCCTAAGTGTGGGGACTGCCCTATCTAATATAACCATGGTTTAAAAATATATTAAAAAAAAAGCCTATGCGACATCCTTTTGGGGTATTGCTTCAGTAGTGAGTCTGATGTGTGACACGGCTGGTGCAATATGTCCAGGACCAATCGAATAAGTTTAATGTCTATCATATTGTTTTATTGTTGTAAATGTGAAATTTAATTGCATAGTCTCTTGTAATTCTTTTAGAATGGCATAGTTAAAAGCATGAGTAATGTTTTATTGTATATACTATTGTACTATGACATAAACTATAAAACTCTGTGTTGAAAATGACAAAATGACGTAAAAAATCATGCAAATAAACAAACAAATAACCCTTTTTACAATCGTTTAGTAGAATATAACCACTGCAAATCCCAATAGAGGCAGAGGGTAGGCCCCCCCTCCCCAGCCCCACTTCAAGTTCATTTTGTCTTCCCTATAATTGCCGACAATGCCGACAGCTATAATCGCTATCATATGTCAATTTATTGAAGATGGGCTGTAAAAGAAAACACAATAATAAAAATAGTTTATATTTATTGGAATAAACTGGCCATGGCTTCAGCATAATATAACAAGAAACATAATGTACATATCAAATGTGCAGTCACGATACTTGTAAACAATTCTGATAAATGGTCATAGCTAAGACCAAGTTTTGAAATGAATGAAAACTGTACACAGTGAACCCTGGGTTATAGTCAATATACATAATCAACAACGCCTAATCACCAATATTGTTTGAGGTTGAATGATAAAACTTTACAGACTGACTGTACTAAATATACATTACATTAAGATAGTGTAGGTTTACCTTAAGCCCGAGATAACACCGTGAAGGTAAAACAAAAAGGCGGAAGGCATCACTGCAAATTTGTGAATATTTCTCCCTCGAAGAACAGTAAGACATTTTTCAGATGTATGTACATATATAATTAAATTGTGTTAGTTACATATTATGTCTATTAGCAAAGGTGTTTCAAACACCCTAGCAAGCCGTCATTTGAAAACAAAAGTAGAAGTTGAAAACGTCGGCGCATCGTTCAACAAGGACATGGAATTAAACGTGTTGCATGCTCTTTTCCAAAACTCAATATCTGTGATTATGATAGTTTCATTTGGATTGAAACCAAACTGATAAACCAAAACGTAGCATAGGAGTCGACAACCGACACCGTTACGGCCAAATAACTGGCACCATGGCGAAATCACGCGATTGTATAACAATAATGACTCCCCATTCCAATAAAGCACTTGTTTTGCATATTATATATATATAAATAAATTGTGTTACTTGTGAAAAGTATAGCAAGTATAGGAATTATTTTACCAAAACTGTAGTACGTATGTCATGTACGATGCCTCATAATACCGTGTACAATATTAAACAACATTCTAGAGGATTAATTTAAATGTAGCGTCTGTAGGGTCCCCAGTTTAGATCCTGTACCTTGGCATGACACAACCTGGCGTGTGTGTTCGGTATAGTTGCATACGGCGCCTCATAACAGCTTGTACATGAACAATCTTAAACAACATTCTAGACGATTAATGTAGGGTATGTATGGTCCTCAGTTTAGATCATTACCTTGACATGACTCTACCTGGTGTACAATGTTAACAGTATAGTTGTTATGTGCAAAACGAGCAGCTCGGCATTGGATTTACTTCAAGTTATGTGTGTCACTTGATGAGTGTGTGGCCTTTACTGTTGCAGCATATCATGGGTTTGTTGAATCATAATGGTATCTAGGCAGCTGCCTTCACGGGTTTGGTACAGTCGCCAAGGTTGCGACTATAAAGCCCATGGTCCGGTTGCCCTTGGCGACTATTATTTATGTGTTGCTTCTACGTGAGGTTTTCAATGCCATCCGCTACATCTAGGGTGTGACCATTCGTGTCCACAAGACATTTCTGGTTATACCCCTGCTTCGAAGAAGTTGGGGCTATATAGGAATCACTTTGTCCGTCACGTCCTGTCGTGTCGCATTCCGTCGCTTTTTTAACAGATAATGGTTGTATGGTTGCATGTTTTCTTTTTTGGTTTGATGTGAAATACGTTATGAAAACCATATAAGGTTACATTCCACTTATTATACGGACTTCATAAGGTCCTCAATTAATATTTACATAAGATTCCACTTAGTTTTTATATATTTGTCCTATTATTTAACAGATAATGGTTGCATAGTTCCCATTTCTTTCTTTTTTATGACGTGAAAATGCATAATGATAACCTCATAAGGTTACATTCCACTAATTATATAGACTTCATAAGGTTGTACTCCACTAATTTTTACACAAGGTTCCTCAAAGTTTTTAATTATTTAACAAATAATGGTTGCATGTTTCTTTTTTTTTATGACGTAAAAATACATAATGGAAAACCTCTTAATTTTAAGACCTCATAAGGTTACAGTCCCTTAATTAATTTTCCCATAGGGTTACTGTACACCTTTCCAACACCTAAGCTTCAAAGCTGGGCAGCAGACATTATTATTGGTTTAATATCTTCAGTATTGCCAATACCAGTAATAAGTTAGCCAGTTTTTTTTATGTGACACCTATGGAAAATACAAAATTCATACATTATCTAGCTGAATATGTGGTGCTTCGGTCAAACAGTTTTGAAATTTGAATGAAACCTCATATCAACATGGGATTTTCTGTATCATCTGTCTTTTACACTGCAAATGCATGCAGAAGCAAAGAAAAACCTATTTATTTTTCTCAAATTAAAAATTGCCTAAACTTAAGAAAAATATAGAATTATTTTCTGTTTTCCTTTTGTCTCTGGGTCCGTGAGCTTTCGGGGGAGATAATAGAGGTGTGAGATCTTATATGGACCGAAGTGAAGCTGAGACCAGCTGAGGTCCATATACGTTCTAGGTCTGACTGCCCAGTCCATCAACTTGCACACGGATCGAAGCACCATACATTATTTGTTATATCATACCGAATCTGACCAACAAGTTAAAACAATACGTTTTATGTTTCATTTAAATTTGACGTCGTTTTTTTCACACGTCCGAAACTATAGCTCTCGGACAGAATAGTGATCGAATGAAGTCACATTGCGCAAAGAAGGAAATATGCAAATGAGGTATAATATTGATGTTTAATATGGTGACTATAAAATAATTGACCATAATATTGATCAAAGTGCTTTATTTATAGTATAAATTATTTTTTCAGAGGTTTAAAGAAAGGCATCTGATGGATAATTCTGCACATGAAACCACGGATAACTCGGAGAGACCTGAACATGTAGAAATAGCTCAAGATGCCTTGAAAGTTGAAGGAACTACAAACACAGAAGATGATTTAGAGGGACTAAGACCTATAGAAAAGGGTGGTGAATTTATTTGCCCATGGAAGGCGTTTAAAAGGCCAGGATTTAACGCACTAAGAAAATGGAAATTTGAGGAGACAAACTATAGCAATGTTCCAACCAATGAGGTATATTCACACATCTCACATATTGCTTATACATCTGACATTTCCGAGGTTATTCAAAGACTCTGATCAGCTGTTGTGACCGTATACGGACATTTGCCTTCCAGTACAAAAATGCACAGGTGGACATTTGACTGCTTTTTGGCAGAGTTATGGCCCTTTAAAGGCTTTAGTATTCAAACATTGTCCGCACTAGTTCTCCTGAAACATCGTGTTCAAGTCAAATGATTTTTGGTGGATTTATTGCCCTTTCCACAGTGGGGGGAGCCATCTCATTTTACTAAAAATAAAATAACCTCTAGTTATTTTGTCCGTCCGTCCTTTAACAATTTGAACTCCACATGATAACTCATGAAATATTGCACACATGATCATGTTACTTCCTACGTAGACTGAGCAGGGGGCAAGTATGCTTATGTCTTCCCCCCACGAAGTGGATGGGGAGACATTGTTTTTGTGCTGTTGTCTGTCGTCTGTCTGTCGTAACCTTTGTTTGGACACCAAGCCGGATTTCAATGAAACTTTACCAGAATGATTAGTACCATGCCTAGTTGCACATGTCGTCGCCGTGTTCCGGTTGTATGATTTTTGGCGGAGTTATGTCCCCTTATACAGAAAATTTGTCCGGAATAGTACTCCTGAACACCTGGATGGATTTCAATGAAACTTGGTAGGGATGATCAAGGCCCTTTAAAGGTTTTAATACACAAACATTGTCCAGACTAGTTCTGCTGAACCCCTGGCCGGATTTCAGTGAAACTTCGCAGGGATGTTCAGTACCAAGCCTAGTTGCATATATCATTGTTATGTTCCGGTTGAAAGATTGTTGGCAGAGTTGTGACTCTTAAAATGTTTTACTACACAAACTCTGCCCGGACAAATCATCCTAAACACATGGCCAGATTTCAGCGGAACTTGGCAGGTATGATCAGTAAGCATAGTTGTGCATATCGTTGTCGTGTTTGAGTCAAATGATTGTTGTTGTTGGATTTATTTCCCTAGTGGAAGTGGGGGAGGTGTGCGGACATCTGTGTTTACTCAAACAACCTCTAGTTTCTATTGATTTTGAGATCACTATATGATAGGTCAAGGTCGCGGTGACGCGACACAGAAACAGAGTTTCTGCGCTGCAACTTGAGTACCCTTCAACTTAGGATCATGACATTTCATACATAGACTGACCATGGGAAAGGTATGATTGTTATTTTTTTAAGGTCACTAGGTCAAAGGTAAAGGTTGCAGTGACCCGACATAGAAAAACGACGTCCGCGCTATAGCTTGAGTACCTTTTAACTTATACTCATGAAATTTCATATATATAATGGTCATGCAATAAGAATTACCTCTACTGTTTTGAGATCACTAGGTCGCGATGACCCAACATAGAAAAACGACCTTCGCATTGGATCATGAAATTGTATGCATACAGTAGACTGCCTATGGGACATGGATGGTCTCTATTGTTTTTTAGATCAATAGGAATGTGGCTTACTGCCACGCGTTTGTAGCCATGAAACTTTAAATTATTTGCAGCGATCTCTTAATCCTGTCAACATTTCAAGTTTCCTTGATGACACGAGCAGATGCAGCAGGTGCTGTTTACACGTGGCTTGTGTTATGCTTTAAATAAAGTGTGAGATCAACAACAGATGATTGGAGTGGGTGACACTAAATAAATTTGATATATTGGTCATGATTAAAGGAGTACGGTATCGTTGTTTGGTGTATATATAGAGGATATTTGTTAGTTTTGAGTGAATATGAATTAAACAAAAAATGGTTCTTTACTACCGATGATTCTATACACCCCAATGCACTGTAGTCCATTTCTTCTGATGGAGCGCTGGCGTGGCGCAGTCGGTAGCGCGGCGGATTTATATCTGGAGGCCCCGGGTTCAATCTTCCGTCATTCCCGTCATTGCCATATGCGTTGTGTCCCTGAGCAAGACACTTTATCTGCATTGCTTAGTACTGGTTCTACCCAGGAAGACATCGAGAGTGATTCAAATAAGTTCATAGAGCTTTCGTTACAATCGATGTAAAATAAATAAGTTTAAACTAATCTTCCGTGGGGACACTGAGTTTCGTCGGTGTGTTCTTGGGCAAGACACTTTCCCTTAGCCTCGTCCATCGGATGGAGACGTAACCAGGTGGTCCTGTGTATCGGTCTATCCTCCGAGCATGTTAAAGAACCATAGGAATCTATTCGATAATAAGAGTAGGGCATGGTTCCCGGATTCCTATGTATCCTTCCCCTCCCTCTGTGTTGATGAGCCATTAAACATCATTCAATTCAATTCAGTTCTGATGGTTGTAATTTATTACATCGTTTCGTAATTAATCCCTGAATGTTAATAACAGCAAAATGTATTTGTTCGTTTATGTCATTTTGTAAATGTCCCTCCTGTTTAATGTTCTTCTACGATGACCAATTTGTCGTCTGCATGGACATACCATGTTGCCCATTGCGATTGACTACGTCATCCTTCTCACCTTGTGATTTAGTTGGTTGTCTCTCGCGCGTTTGGTTTCACGCTTCATGTCCTACCTAAGACCTGAATGGCTGGGTTCTGGCCGAACATGTGCTCTACCCGTACTTTTTGATCTTTCAGTAGAAATTGTGTAAAACTAGGTCGCGTTGTAGATTCCATTGTTTTATTTTCGTGTGCAGATGTAGTGTTTTCATTGGGTTGTAAACCCACCATCCTTAGATTATTTTTACCGTTTGTAACAATGATTGAGTCATGGGCTGCGTCTGCTCCTGTGGGCTGATTGTATATAGGTTATCGTCTGCAAGTAGTTGTTTTGGATGGGTATATTATCGCTATCGCAAGACACACTGACGTTAGCAGCTTGCATTGATCGATTGTTTAGATTTTGTGGACTTTGTTGATAACCGTGATGTTGTGTATTCGTATCTGGTTTGTCCACCTGCTCATAGTTTCTTATTATTTGTACTTGCTGATCTGCACGCTTCTGCCTTAAACTGTATTCTGTGTCTATCTATCTGTTTATGTTCTTATTATTATTATTTTCATTACTTGGTGCTAATGCGATATAACTGAAAACATGCTTTGCGGACGTTCCAATATATATATTGCAATCGGGGAACGCATCCCGTATTACATTTTGACGATAGCAGCCTGGTACTTCATTTTAACGTTGGTGTATGGAGTACTGCGCAATTTCTCGAATTCTGGCCATAATTTTCTTTCTGCAACAACTTTTGGAGGATAATCTCTATAGACTGCATAACGTGTTTTGCGCAAAAGTCTGGCGTTACTCATAACACGATTTACCTCGTCAGTGTATCTAAACGATACAAGCATGGCACGTTTTTGTCGCCTCGGCCCAGAAAATCTATACATTTTACCGATCCTATGGGGATGATTGATGAACATTTGGGTGGGTCAAGATCAAGCATGTCGTACAGACAATCTTCCACCTGCTTCATAACATCGTTGTGTCTGTTGGAGCGCTCTATAGCGCTCACCTCAGTATTGGTCCTTTGTCGAACTTCTCCGAAATCTTATGGTCATATAACATCTGTGTAAGTTTTGTTAAGATTGCTCAAGAAATGTGGCATCTGTTGTGTTAACACGATGAATTAGAACTATCACAGAAGGTGGTTAATACCCCCGTAACACCGCTTTCAATTGCAAAGACAAATTTGACTCATTTACCCCTAACTTTTAGGTAAGTTTCATAAAGATTGACTAAAAATATAATAAACAATGGACATTTTGGAAATGTTTAACGATGAAAGGGCCATAACCAGTGATTCATTTTGCTCTGCGTCCCGCGTCGTAGACGCACATTTTTATTCTGAGGACGCATCATTCTTAAACATGTGCATCCCATGGACGCATTGCTTGAAAATTTTACAAGTGGTAAATAACCGTTTTCGATGTGATAACAAGGAAACAAATATAACACGACACCGGTTAAAGTAGAATGCAGTTACAATGTAGTACGCGTATTCTGATTGGGTAAAAACTATTTGACATCCAATCAGTAACAACGTTCTTCTAACTGTTGCAATCTCTCCCAGAGGCATTACTGATGTATGTGTATGCAAGGAACGACAACTCTGGGTAAAGATTGGAAAACACCGGAACATAGTGCAAAATGTGCGTGCATGTTATATGATGTAGGCCTGTTACCGGAACGCAGTGAAATCACCGACACACAGTGAAAAGGCCTGTACTGTATTAAAATTATTCAATGAAGGACAGTAAATCTTTTGATAATGAAGAGGGTTTTTCTGTTTTGAAAAAAAATAGTTTTAACTTGTAAATGAAAAGAGAATCACAAGTAAAATCATGGGAAAACGTAAAACAAAAAATCACAAAATGATAAAGATATAGATCTGCTTGATAGAACAATAAAATTGAAAGGTTAGCCCTGATCCGGCTTAACAAAACGAAACATTAATATATACATATAATAATGTGACATTGTGTGTGTAATTTATTTAATTAACGTTATTCTCTTATTGTTTCCATTTATATGAAATTCACTTTTGTTCTATTTATATGTAGCCACGTGCATTAGCTTCTTCAGCTTCTATATTTCAATCGATTTCAAATGTCTTGAATTCTTTAATTAATGTTGAAATACTTTGTTTTCTCAAATATCTAATGCGTGTGTTGCTAAGTTATGTGCCAACACCTGTTTTATGAATTTATAAAGAAGTAGAAATAAGTTTACATAGGTAGACTGTACATATGTACATTTGTATAAATATTAATGTGTTTATGCATGGTATATTTTAGGAATTCGTTGCATTACTTTATTGTATAAATAGATATGTTTTGCCATACATTTTGAGAAGTTTTTTTTAGATAAAGTTGAATTGAATTATCTAGGGATAAAATAAAATCATGTAAATATTGGTGCAAAATACCATATTAAAGTAGCAATCCCGACAAAAACAGCTAAATAATTTTGCAAGATATATCCACCGTTTTTAAACCTCCTGACGACGAGGTATATATATATATATATATAACTGACATATTTTGAGAATCCAAACTCTATCGGCAAAATAAAAATGGCTTTAAGCAGCCAGGCCAAACCCCAAAACTGGAACGTTGAATTAAGAGTTACCACCTCATAATTCATTTTCCTTACATTCAATCACGTGTATTTTAAGAACCCGTGAAAAATCCTATACTTTTATTAATCGGCACATACACTTTATTATATGACTTGAACACATGGATAGAGATTTGATAAACGGTTTTGTAGTGTAATTTTGTCGTTATTTGACGGTTTAGTTTCTTGAAAAAATTCAAAGTTATAGGACAATAATTTCAGAAATTTTGCTGTCATACAACTAAAAGAGTTAACTCTAAATCAGAAACTAAATAGACATTTTCCTTTCATTTTAAAATTTAGGCTTTAACCCAAGTAATTCTATACCCCTAACACACTTTCCATGTAGATTTTTTACATGAAGATTACCAAATTGATTACCATTTACCACATAATTTGATGGATAAAGTCACAAACTCAAATGGTTATTTACTGCTCGATTTTTAAAGCAATCTGGTTTGAAAGTAGCAAATAACGGGGTGTGTGAAATGTAAATATATTGGTGCTTTCGCCTTTGTTTGTAGTACTGGGAAAAGTGGATTTTCATGAAACTTCACAGGAATGTTGATCTTGATATCTTGTTGATCCTAGCAAAATTTCAGGTCAGCCGGAAATTCAAGATGGCCACCAAAGTTAAATAATAGATTTTTAAAAAACAAATTTGTAGCGACTACTTCTTGAAAACTATAAGTGATATTAATATGGGACTTTTTCTAAATGATCAGCATGACATGATGTTTGTCCTTGTTGAAAATTATTTTGATTCGACATTAAATATGGCTGCTGTGGCCATCTTTGTTTACATAGAGTTATATAGTAAAAAACTTGTAGCGACTACTCCTGAAACTTCTTGACAGATTTTCATGAAACTTCACACGAATGCTGAAAACTTATCAGTAGAGCTTCAAGGTCATTGACCTCTTGTTTCTCAAACAACTTTGAATTGATTGTTCACAGACTTATTTTACAGAATTATGGATCTTTGTTTTACTTCAAACTTTTTTCACATTAAAAAATTAACAAATATATTAGACATTTATTATTCTTGATTTTGCCATCTCATCGGCTCTATCAAAAAAGCAGGGGTATTCATCTCCTTCAGTGATGGTTATAGTTCTTTCGAAACTTAAGAAGCTTTCAAATGAAAATATTTTACCCCAAAACTGGAGTTACTCTTGGAATGTTGCTCTTGATATCTAGTTGATTCTAGCAAAATTCCAGGTCAGCCGGAAATTCAAGATGGCCACCACGGCTAAAAATAAATTAAAAAAAAAAAAACATGTAGCAATTACTTCTTGAAAACTATAAGGATATATGGGATTTTTAGCTCGACTATTCGAAGAATAAGAAAGCTGATGTAATCACCCCGGGGTCGGCGTCGGCGTCCCACATTCAGGTTTGCGTGTAAGCTGTGTTTACAAGTCTATATCTCTTACATTTCTTATCCTAGCACAACCAAATTTGGCCATGGGCTTCCTTATAGCATTATCTTAAGGACTGCATAAGCAATTTTGGTTCCTGTAACCCATGGGCTCCCATGGAACCCAAATTATGATAGCCCATAAAATGTGTCCCATTTAACATCAAATTTTGCGTATAAGCTGTGTTTACAAGTCTATATCTCTTACAATTCTTACCCTAGCACAACCAAATTTGGCCATTAGCTTCCTTATAGCATTATCTTAAGGGCTGCTTAAGTAATTTTGGTTCCTGTAACCCCTGGGCTCCCACGGAACCCAAATTCTGATAGCCCTTAAAATGTGTCTGTTTTACATCAAATTTTGTGTGTAAGCTGTGTTTACAGGTCTATATCTCTTACATTTCTTGTCCTAGCTGAACTAAATTTTGGAATTGGTTTCCTTATAGTATGTTGTAAAGGGTTGGATAAGTAATTTTGTCTTTTGCAAATTCTGGGCTCCCATGGAACCCAAAATGTGATGGCCCATAAAATGTGCAATAAAGGCAGATCTAGGTTTGCATGTAAGCATGTATATATCTATATAATTTTGGTTTGGGATTTGTTATAGCATTATGCATCTTATTACTTCACCCATATTGGGGCATGGGCTCCCTCCTCTCCACTCCCCCCCCCCTACCCCCGGGGTACCTGTGTTGCTTTTGTCAATTCCTACACATATATGTTGCAACCCCCCCCCCACCCCCCCCACCCCCCGCCTCTTACCCCCATCACACCACCCACCACGCCCCACATTTGATTTTTTTGTTTTGTTTTTACATATTTCTGTGTTGCTTTTGTCAGTTCTTACACATATATGTTGCAACCCTCCCAGCCCCCTCCCCGCCCACACCCCCGCCTCTCACCCCATCACCACACCCACCACGCCCCGACACTTGATTTTTTTTTTTTTTACATATTTCTGTGTTGTTTTACTCAATTCT